>JALBCR010003133.1:0-64326 GCA_030710515.1 Abscondita cerata
TAAGTACTTCGGTCAAGACCACGGTATTGCGTTATTTATGCTGCAGACAACCGGTGGAGACTCGTCTACAGAGGTTGGTTATGGTTTACATCGAGGAGTCAATCGCCTTCTGTTCTTCTCCACACCTTCTCTAAGAGAATCCTTGGACTATCTAACGTCCTGTACTGTCGATACTGTCGCTAGCAGAACACCTTCATTCTCGGAAATACATTCTACCGATTACAGCTAAGTTTTAGTATTTAAGCCACTTATTCATAATAATAATGCATATGAAGTTCAAGTACATATGATATACAACGGCTTGATCTCTAATATTTAAGTAAATTTTTATTCGGAGTACACTCCTCAACCGAACGTTTGTTTTAATCAGCTCAATAGGGGCTGGGGCGCTTAATTTAAAGCTTTTGTCGCGGACACAAAAGGCCTTTTGGGTTTGCGGGAGGTACTTACCCTTTAATCCTAGTTTAAGTTTAGTTTAAATTGCCGTGTGTAAGTGATATGTGTACGCAGAGCCTTAATAGCAGTCAATCCTCAATTGAAATGATAATTTTAACTCGAGTATAACTAAAGCTTACCTGAAATTCGACACATTAATTACTAGCCTTATTTATTGCTAATCGAGGCTGCTGCTAATGCACGTAACTATATGCGACAGTTTTTCTATTTCTGTCACATTCTCTTAATATTTTAAGATTTGTTTGTTGTATTGAATTGTCTGTCTTTTTCTCTGGTTTGTGTTCGAACTGGCGTATTAGATTTTAAGTAAAACCTGTTGATCTCCTGTTGGTCGGTTTTATTTCTTTCTTTATCCAGCAGGTAGCGCCTTTTAGACCAGCAGTCTACTTTCTTATAGTTCTTCAAGTTACGCGACTCTCCGACAAAGCCGGACGCTGCTGATCTAGCTACTATAAATACTGTATCCTACGGACTTATTGCGCTACATCGAGCCAAATACCCTTTAGTTTTTCCCTTAGGTTGTTCCACTAAAGCCGTCGCTTGTTTTTGTTATTTTGTAAACAACAACCGTTACATACTAGTGATGCCAAACATGCGCACTAATGCTGTACTATAATTCTAGTGGCGCTTTACAAGCTACGCCATCCTCAAAGAACTTCCCTTTTATCCGAACGCACTCAAAAGCAATATTGTTACCCACTTTCTCAAAGAAAAGCGCGCTATCTAGTGCACTAGTTATACCTGGTTCTAACATGACCGTTCTATAAGCCACTTCAAAATCGTTCCTGACAAGTCAAGACCGCAACCCACACGCTAACCTTAATACCAACCATTTCCGCAACTTTTCCGCTCTTAGTAAGACTTAAAGACTTACTTTGAGAGACTTCTCTGAGCTAGATGCCACACACTTACCAAAAATTCAAGTTAAGATAGGCAACAATTATACCCGGCCTAACTCGACTCGTGCTCGACACATTATTTTCTTTAGTCAGACTTAGTCACTTGTACATAATGAGAATGAGGTGACAGTCCAGTCACGCATAAAATACGCTTTGTCGATCTACACTGAAACTGCAGATATACTAGGGCTCACACGTTTGAAAAATCAACTTGTAAAACAAAACCGCTGGTAGACTAGTAGTATCCAACCTGTTAGGAAGAACCTTACTTGCCGCGACCAAGAGGATCTTATGGTCTACGGGCGATCACGCGCCCACCTAAGTACAAATGTTTGCCAAACTCTTTTATGGGCCCGGACACAACCCGGCTTGACGGTTTGTACAAATGCCTCCCTATGAAGCAAAAGTTTCCTAAAAACGAGCTTGCCAGTGATAATTAAAGCACTTAACATTAAAATTAAAACACAACAGAGCAGGCTAAGATGGGTCGTGCATTTATACCTTCAGCTAATATTGACCGTTTCCTGGAGTTTATTGAAGATGTATTTTCGGATATATTGGTAGGTTTTCTTAATAAAGGCCTTCTATAGGAGTGGGATGTATCATAAAGAACTGGTTATTCTGTTTCGTCGACGTTTTGGCAACTGAACTGTGTTGCCTTCATCAGGACTTAAAATACTGTTCTTTAATCGTTATTTTCTTTTAGGTAACGTCATCACATCCAATTAACAAAACGTACGGCAAAAAAACATCACAAAATAAATAAACATTAAATTACTTAATACAAACAATTATTTAATAAAAAACAACAAGCAACTAAAGTTTTGAGTCGATCTAACGTACAAACGTAATACGTAATACAGTATTTTACGTCCTGATAAAAAGGCAATACAGTTCAGTTGCCGAAACGTCGATGAAACAGAATAACCAGTTGCTTTATGATATAATTCCACTCCTATAGAAGGCCTTTTAATAAGAAACCTACCAATAACAAATTTAAAGAGGTAGTATCAAAGAAATTTACCTGGATATAATTCTTTCACATAATGATTTCTTATGTCTTGGAGATGTTAACATCGATCTCTTACGACCGATCATATATACACAACGTTATATTTTATATTTAGTTTAGGTGGGCTGGCATTGACGCAGGTTATTTGTGAACCCACACGCATATGTGACTCTTCATCTACTTTAATTAATCATATTATTGTTGTTGAAGATTCTTCTGTAATCGAATCTGGGGTAAACTTTGGCAGACAATTAAACAGTTGAATGTCCACGCGCCATCTTCAAACAATTTACCTTCTCATCTTTGTGATCCTGATGTAATTAATATGTTTTTGCTGCCTCTCACAAAAATCCATGGAAGGTTTCTGCTAATTTATTATGCATACTATAATAACAACATCAAAACTATTACAGAAGTGTTTTTTTTCGCTTGTTTCTGAGATCGAAAAGGTAATCAAGTCAAATGTGGTGGGACCTGACGAACTGTGTATTCAAAGTGATACAACTTTGTTGTCCTTTTATAGTACCTGCAGCAACATACCTTATGAATTCACTTTCTACTTGAAAGTACTTTTCCTACCTCATGGAAGATTGTTTATGTCTTGCCATTGCCGAAAAAAAGAAGTGTGAAGAATTAAGTGATCTCCGCCCTATTAGCATTATTTCACTTTTATCCAAAATTTTAAAAAGATTGTAGCTAAGCAATTTAGTACTTACTTTAATAAATTTAATATACTCCCATAAGTGATGACATTATTACGGCATCAGATTCTGGTTTTAATACGGCTCTGATTCTGTTTGCATTTCGAAAGCATTTGACACAACTAATCACGACCTTTTATTGGCTATTAAGCATTTTGTTGGGTTTAATGTATTTTCTGTAAATTTTTTAAAAGAATTTTTTAACAATAGATCTCAATGTACTAGAGTTGATGATAAATTGTCAGTACCTTCAACACTGTTTTATTGGTGTCCCTGGGGAATCAGTTCTTGGACCTTTATTTTTGTTCTATGTATATGATGTAATATATTCCAGTGCTTAAACTATTGTAAATTCCACCTATACGCTGATGACTATATTTTTCGTTCAAGACATGTAACATGTTAAATGCCCAAGAGTTTATAAACACTGATCTTTGCAATCTCTTACAAACTACTGACGATCATAACCTTGAGTATAAATCCTTCTAAATCATCTTTTCTATTATTTTGTAGCAAGGCTGATGAAAATTTGTCGAATCCAACATGAATAATGTACTTTCATTTAACCACGAAGCGAAAAACTTAGGTCTAATCTTAGATGTGGATTTGAGGTTTAAGAGTCACATTTCTGCTACGATTAAAGAATCTTATTGGTCTCTCAGAGCTATTTATCCTTTCCGTCAATCTCTTTCCCTGTTGTTTGTCGACTTCTTACAAATACTCTAGTTTCAAACCATTTCAATTATTGTGATGTTATATATGGTCCCTGTCTAGACGGTTATGAAGTCAATCAAATCCAAAAAATACAAAATAGCTGCTTTCGTTTTATTTACGGTATAGGTCGGCATCAACGCATATAATTTACTCTACAAACAACGCACTGGTTAAAAATGACCCAAAGAAGATTTTTACATTTTTGTACATTTGCAAATCGTGTAATTTTATACAAAACCCCTTCTTACTTGTATGAAAGAATAACCTTCCACACTGATGTCCATAATTTGAATCTTCGTCATCGAGGTATGATTTCTACTCCACGATATAGAAAAACGTTGTTTAGACGATCTTTTTCCTACAACATCGCTTAGATCTAGAATACAATATATAATAACTGGAAGATCCTAATGCCAGTAACGTTTACCAAACGCATAAAATATATGCTAATTGGTTAACTTTCTCATGACCTCTTTTTCACCTCCAAAATTAATTAATTACAATACACATGTGTCTTGTTTGCTATTGCTACCTTGGTAACCTAAATTTTTAATTTGTTATTCTTGTTTAATAATTTAATACTTAACAAACGTTAAGAAAATAAAAATAGAAAAAGATATAAATAAATAAAAAAAATAGTTATATAGTATTTCAGGCCTGGATGAAAACCAATGCACTTGCTTCGGCAGGTGAATTGACCAGGCTCTCTTTGGCAGATAGTCAGTGAAAAATGTAGACATGTTTTGTATATTATCTGTCAATAAATTATATTATTATTATTATATAGAAGGTGAATTTGACCAAAGAAATACATAGTAAAGATATAGGAGGAAAAAAAAAGTTGCTAAGATCGCATGAGAAGAAGACATAAAAGAACACAATTTATCAAATTGGTATAAAAGTAGAAATATTGAAAATGCGTTTTCAAAATAATCAAAATAAAACAAACCCCTTGAATTTAGAAAGGAGTCAGTTTTGGACATATTGTAGTAAGTGCGATTATTGACAATGAACAACATAATACAATGCACTAATTTTTATTAAGAAGAAAAAGTTTTTATTGGATATTGATCCTTGTACAGTTCGACATGATGTTGCATTTGTTTCATTTGTTTTCTACAATTTAAATTGTTAGCATTAAAATTATGCGCAAAAATGTTAAACCTTATATGATCCGGCATTTCTTTATAAACATCTTTAAATAATTCGGTCCAATTCGGTTTCAACTTTTTTTCGGCCGCATCGAATACTGATAAAATATTCTTCCTCGATTCAGCATTCCATTGCGCTTCTTTATCTTCATTCCATAAATTATTACTCTCCAAATACATGCGAAATCTGTTAACGGGACTATGGGCGGTGTTCCAATGATCCACTTCTTCGACAGAACGGTATTTGCTGCTATCGTCTGAAGTCGAATGATGACCAACCCTAAAAAAGTCAAATAGGCACAAAATAAATTGTGAGTAACGTTACCGATAAGTTAAGGCTTCGATCAAAACTGGTTTATTTTCCGATAATGCATACTCTTTTGCCATTTTAGTTGCATTGTAAACAGCAAAAATATCATTTCCATCCACCCTCAACGTGCTGATTCCGTATCCAGGTCCTCTTCCAGCAATTCCATCACCACTATATTGGTCTTTCGTCGGAGTAGAAATAGCGTAGCCGTTATTACGACAGAAAAATATGATGGGACAGCCAAGCGTAGCTGCAAAGTTAAAGGCGGCGTGCGCGTCACCTTCGGATGCAGCTCCATCGCCAAAATAACAAATAACGACTTTATTTTTGCCTTTTAAAGCGTAAGCGGCACCGGCAGCTAGAGGCATTTGTGTCGAAAGGGGACTTGAGATTGTAACAAAGTTCAACTTCTTAGAACCGTAATGCACTGGCATTTGTTTACCTTTACCCACGTCGTCGCAGTTTCCGTAACACTGATCCATTAACTCGGTTAAAGAAAAACCTCTCCATAATAGAACCCCAACTTCTCTATACTGACCAAAAACGACGTCGTCGTTATTTAAAGCGGCCGCGCTACCTATATGAGTAGCTTCTTCTCCAAAATTGGTCATATAAAAAGATATTCTACCTTGCCTCTGAGATTCGTACAAAATTTTATCTATCACGTTTAATAAAGTCATATTCTTGTACATTTTTTCTAGTACGCTGTCACTAAGTTTTGGGTCTTCTGTTTGTTTAATTATCTGGCCTTGTTGGTTTAATACTCGATACGTCGGTATGAGTATCGAAGAACTTCCTACGAGGTTGAGATTTTGTGTCCATTCTAGCTTTACATCAGCGTAGACTTGTTCGATAGAAGAGTGACCAGTGGAAAAATGCTAAAAAATAAATATTATTTGTCAGCGTTTGTTAAAACAAAAAACTTAGACAACCAAAAACAAACAAATGAAACGTTCAAGCATAGCGTTCAAGTAACATTATATGGCAAGGGATTACAGTGACTTTAATTACATTCTTTTATTTGTTTTTTGTATAGATAACAGAAGATTTACTAATTCTAACATGAAATCCTCCCTCAAATTTCTCTTTTCTCTCATCAAACCTTGCCACAATTTTTTTTTCATCAGACTCTCATTAAGTAGGTTTGTATTTTGCCCTATTCACTTCAATCTTCCTCCTTTTTTTTCCGTATTATACCGCTCCATACACCATTACATCTTTATTGACTTTTTTTTTCTATTTCTTTTCAAACATTCTACTCCCTTTTTACAAATTCTCTTAATCTCTGTTATCGTGTCATATTTTTACTAGATAGTTCTCCCCATCAGAATTATTTGAATAATTTGATAATAATTGAAATCTTTCTTGAATGGATTGTATGGTTACATCTAATACATTATTAAAGCAGTTAACTTTAAATTTTAATTCTTCGCTCGCAATTGTTTCGTCGTCATGTTCATAACTGAACTGCTTTTTTATTTTTCTTGCTCTTAAAGAACCACTATTTTCAAATTTTGCTTCAACATCTAATAAAGAAGCGATTTCCTTAGCATCAACAAGTAAATCAGAGAAACCTTTATCTGATCTATAGTTTTAAAAAAAATCATTTAGTATTTGAAACTTGCCTTCAGAAATATTGAAATTTTTGCATTGTAACATTTTGTTTGTAATATTTACTTTACTTAAAATATTGTACCACAAAACTAATGTGCAAATAAACCCAAATTGTTTTATTTTTTACCTAAACCAGTGGATACGTTTTTGCACTGTTATCGAATAAATTATTACACCCGCTAGCTATTTCAAACAGAGCATCATATATTTCTCCAAGTTGATATCGTAAAGGTGTTATAGCGTCAATTCTACTAGACCATCTAGTATCTGATAGAGGTTTCACGGTTAAATTCGATATGTGTTTTTTAGAACTGACCATCGATTAATTGAGGCAGAGAAAAATTATAAATTTCTTGGACTGTTGAAAAAAAATTTATACACAATATATTACATTTTACAGCATCGTTCACAACTAAATTTAAACTATGGTTACAACAAGAGACAAAAAATGCTCTTGAATTTATGTCAAGAATCTTTTTCTGCAAACCATTATGTTTTCCTCGCATGTTTGCCCCATTGTCGTAACCTTGTCCGCGTAAGTCGTTAATACTTAAACCATTTTGTTCTAGTGTTGTTAATAAAAAAAGTTGTTAACCCTTCTCCTGTTGTATCTGTTATTGGACAGAAAGTTAAAATGTTCCTGAACACAAAATCCATTTTGAGTTGTATTTAAATTCACAAATCGAATGCAAACCGAAATTTGCTCTTGGTGACTACTATCGGGGGTGCAATCTAATATAATAGAAAAATATTTTGATTGCCTAACATTATTTAAAATATGCGTTTTACGATTATTTCCTATTAAATTGATTATTTCATTTTGGATTTTATCTCCGAGGTAATGGGGCATTTTTAAGTTGTCGTGTATTTGCACTCTTTTAGTATGCTCAGCCATCACGGGATCAAATTTAGCTATCATTTCTATACATTTTAGAAAGTTTCTGTTACTTTTTTCGAATAATTTATTATTACTACCGCAGAATGCTAAGTTTTGTTGAGACAAAAATTGGATAGTGTAAAAATCCTTTCAATAACCGCGTTCCAATATTTAGTTTCCAAATTCAATACATTTTGAGAAAAAATGAATTGTTGTGTTAGATTTTAAACGATTCAGTAAATCAGACTATTTTTAAAATTTTCAAAATGTAACTTGCTTTTTTCATGAAGATTTAAATGTTCGCCTATATGTTTCCAACCGCTAAAACCGTTTACATTACTTAATTTTGTAATTTTAAATAAATTTTCCATGTTAAATATTTTGCAACAGAAACAAAATACAGAGTTTTTTTATTTTGAACATAAAAGCCAATCTCGTTTAATATTTTCTGAATTTGATATAATACGTATAAAATGTGTGGAAGGAAATTTTCTACCACATTTGTCTTTAAGATAATCATTACATTCGTTTCGGTAAAGACAAGGTCCGTTTTCTACTAAGTTTTGAATTTGAGAGGAAGAAAATACATTTGGCCATAAACCGGGATCGTTGGGAATAGGTGTACATGTACAAGTATACTCATTTTTGTTAAGTCCAATTTCAGCTGTTGCTGTTGGATCAGTAGTTGACGTAGTTGTAATATCAATATGGACATTGATGTCGGTAGAAATTTCATCTCTACTTGTTGATGGAAGTGAATCCTCCGCCTGATGTATACTACCAATTACAGTGGGTACAGCTGATGACTGCAAATCTTTATTGCTTATTCCAAAGAAATAGGTAATTTTTTCATAATTATTCTTCAAATCTTCTTCGCGCTTTCTTTTTCTAAGAAGATTTTGATGGCCAGATAGTTTTTTCTTTTTTTCTTCTTCAGACATCTTCTGAAATAAATAATACATTCAAACAGTCTGAATAAATAAAATACAGAATAAATTGAAATTAATTAGAATTATACAAAGAAATACAAAGCTAACATTTTGTTAATTTTGATTATTTATTTTGATAATGTTCAACAAAGTTTTTTTAATGTATACTAAGAAGTAAGAACCAATGAATTTTAAAACCAAAACAAGTTCAAATTATTTATAAAATAAAACTAAAAACAATATATAAAATTAACTTACCTTATTATATTGTAGAGTTTTCTGTTTTTTTCTACAAAATCGGCAATCACAACAACTTAAAAATAATTACTATCACAATATTAATTTGCTTTATTCTAATTTAATTCGTTTTTCAAGAAACGTCCATCAATGAATGGAGGTTGAAGGTAATAATCATATAAGAATGAAAGCAGTAACAGTAAGCATGCAAAATGCAAGTTTGAACAATCTGCAACTTGCAAAAATTAAGAATTTACAGGAAAAGAATCGCTAATTAAATCTAGCTGCGTATACAGTAATGCCAGATGAAATTTGTTTAGTTGCCGGTCGCCACATTAATTAGTTCGATAAATTTTGCTAGATATGAAGAATGAAATGTTGAATGTGTTTAATAACACAAAAGTCTCTTGTAATTGTAACATGGAAGGTAAGATGTCCATGTCTTTTAGTGATTGTTGCGTTGCGCCGTCGGGCGCGGCCCGAATTCGCCCTTATGGATGGCGCGCAACTGATGATATGTGTAATCTGTAATATTTACAGTAAAAATTCTTTAATGCAAAAATAAAAACCAACAGTAAACACAAATCAAAAACAGAATATTAACTGAAAAAATACATAATTATCAAGGTTTTATCTTTCAATAAGCAGATGCTACAACTATTCGAAGTGACCACCATTCATAGCCATGCAAAGCTGAGTCTCTCTTAGAAAGTCTTTTGCCAGTTGTTAGTTTCATTCTGGTAACTAATTTATTCCTTGTCGTGAGTTTGTTCCTTGAGTAAACACAGCCTTACGTGACCCTAAAGTAGAAATTCAAGGGGAACGAGCTAGCCAGTTCACAAGACCGTTTTATTCAAAAATAATAATTTGAAGTAAGAATTAATAATAAATAAATCAGTAAATTGAAAAAATTGGATTTTTCAGAAACTGATAACTGACAAGGTCATTATTATAATAAATTTGTTACAATGCTCTGTTTCTCCTTATTTATGTGTGCTAGAAAAAACAGAATTAAGGAACTTAATGGTATGTCAACACTTAATTAATATTTTGACATTTCTCATTTTAACGTTTTGTTTTGATTGTTGGTTTAATATCTCTGCGTTTAACTTTATTTTCATTTTCAAGAACTCAAACAAGTACAAATTAATGCAGAACACAATGAGCGACATCTGATTAAATGTACTATAATTACTTGTGATTGGTAATACAGAAACCTGCATAAAAACGTCATATTAACGTCGTTATACGTTTACTAATATTAATTGAGGCAATTATTCAGAATGAATCATACGCAGTTTTATGTGATTTTTAACTGTAAATCAGTCCTTCCTAATTTATTAAAACTGCGTCCAATACTATGGGAGTTTAGAACAACTTTAATCAATCATATCTCCGAAACAGTGAAAATTAGACCAATGTTAATAGGAACTTTTTTTCTTATTTTGACCCAAAGAACCACTGTACGAAGTTAGACTTATCAGATACCGTTCACAAGCCACTGATATTTTTATTTTATTTGTTGAGTACCCCATTTATTTGTTTTATCTAAATTTAGAAGAATTTTAATACAAATAAATTAATATTTAATTTAAATTCACAATTTCCTTTAATAGCTTTACCATAGGTGTGTAAGTAGAAGAATTGAGATTTTGATGAACAGAATATGTACGTCACTGAGATTTGGAATATTCAATTTAGTTTGGACAATCCCACTTAGTATCTTATTGATGCTTATGATTTTGTTCTATTTTTAGTTACTTTACAAAACAAATGAAAATAAATCAAGGTAATCATAACAAAAATTATAAAAAACAAAAACTAAAAAAAAATCAAAATTCCAACCCCTGTGTATTTTGGAAAGAAAATATTGATGTATGAATTCGTAACTATGACTATCGAATAGTATTAAGATTAACTTGTGTAGTGTATAGTATAAGGATAAATCAATATAGAAGTTTATTTTGCTAAATACCGAATTGCAGTCATCGCAATATGTCAACATAAATAGTTTTTCACTAAATGAGGAAATAATTTACCATACTATACAGAAAGAATGGCACAAGAACACTTATTACATATTGCTGAAAGCTTTGGTGATAGTCTTTAAATATGGCCTTTACACTGCATAATTGAATGTTTACGTAAAGTATCTAGGCCGCAAATTTGTCAAATGTTTGGTGTCTTAAGCATCCAAACAAACCACGATCAATTTTTATACAATGTGTCTCAAATAGAGTAAGAATGCATGGCTATCTTTGTTATCAATAGGAATACAATTATGGTTAAATGGAAAATAACGTACATTCACAGTATACAGGGTGATTCATTAAGGATGACGACCGGCCTTCATCTCGGAAACCGTACGTCCTACAACGTTGGCGAAAAAATTCTTACAACAAACTCAACTCATAAAAAGTGTTTTAAAACGTTTTTAAACAAGTAGTTTTCCTCTAGATAGCGCAATCTATAATTTACAAAATATAATTGAGTTTTTTACAAAATATATTCTAATTAAGGTTAGTAAAAAATGTCTGCATTTTCTACTTTAAAACCTTTGTTTAAGTGATTTTTCTATATTATCTATTGTTAAGTGGTGGGGGAATGTTACTTTGTTGAGAGAAAATACACTGCTCCATTTAAAGAGCAATAAAGGTAAATTTCAGAAGCAGATAACAACATCACATTTAATGTTTTATTGGAAACTCTTTTCGTTCCAAAAATTATTGCCACTTTTTTCAATTTGATGAGTTTTAAGAGAAATTATGTTACTTAATTTGTCTTGACAACGAAATTACAAGTAAGAATACGTCAAAATAATTTTATTAAAATAAATAATGGAACGTAATAAAAGAACATTACTAACAACAGAAATTTACGTATCAAAAAAATCACCTAATCTCTAATTATTTTTAATGAGAAAGAAAGACTGTAAATTCAGATTCCAGATATTTGAAACATACCTTTTTTAGCTTTTTAAACGTCACGCCTTTGGCAGTAACCTTCATTCCATTACTGTAATATTAGAATGACAAATTTAACAAATGCGCAGTAACTTGCGCGAATTATTTTGAGTACAAAATTTTCACTCAAGTGCAACTACTGCATTCGTAGATTTATACTGTGGTACAGTGTATTATGCTAGTTCAGATTCTTCTAAAAAAACTCGAAAATACGGCGCAGTTTCAAAGATTTCGAAAAAACTCGAGAAACTTTATTTTTTCATAAACAGAGTTATTTGAGATTTTTCGAATAACTTTGGGACTGATCGGATATTTTGAGTTTTCTCAGCAGAATCTGAACTATCATAATAAACAACGTTATTAAACATTTAACCAAAATTGTCTTTATTAATAACAAGCCATACAATCCTACTCTATTTGAGACACACTGTATATAAAGATTTGTATAAAATCCTACCTGTTCTATTCAATCGTTTCAATGAAATGATTACATGTTTACACAAAACACCAACTAACATTTAAAAGCATTTTTAAATTGCAACAGAAACAACCTGTTAGATGTTATCTCTAAATACACGTATATTCGAATATAAAAGATCATTTAGTTTGCAAATACTTACAACATTATGACTAATTGTAAGGAATCATATAGTAATTTTAAGTAAGGGGTGATTACGTTAATAGTATAATGACGTCAAACTTAGTAATTTATTACAGTGAATATAACATTGAAAATTTTCTTCATTTCACGATGTTGCAATATACTAGAAGTGCAGGTAGTACCAAAAGCAAAGTTATATGCGTCAACCTATTGCTATCATAAGCTGACTTTATTCAACTGCCACCAAAATAATTTCGAATTTAATTATATGTTAGAGTGAATCTTTATCATTTTATAGAGCTTGTATATTTGCCATTTGTTTTCAATGGGTTTTGAAGATATCATGCAGAAAGGCCCTTTAATGCTTCAATTATGTGTGGCCTCCCTTTTGTCCCCAAAAAGATATCGCAAGGAGACACATTTTGTGAACTAACTGGCCAGATAATGCCACCATGTAATGAGGCGAGGCGACCTGAAAATAATCGTACCAAAAGTTCCCAGAAAACTTCTTGTGTTTGACACTAGCTCCATTTTGTTGAAACCACAGACATCGAAAGAGATCGATCCGAAGTGCGTCCTTTTCGTCGAAAAATGCCAAATTCTGCAGCACGTCGCTCATAGTGCTGCCGAGGATATTCATTGACTCTGGTAGCGAAAATTCTGCTTATTTATGAAACCTGATATATGGCAGTGAACTTTGTCGTTACCGAGTAGATACCAGGTCGGATGTTTGCCAACATGATCTCGCAAGTAGCCCACCTTCGAATCCTAAAAAGTGCGTGTTTAGCAGCAAAACGTTGTGGTGATGTGATGGTCTCTGGTATCCTAACACTGCGTTGTTTTTTAGGAGGTTTCTGTTTTAATTCTGAACAGGTCTGTCGGAAATTCCTTACCTACAACAATATAGTTTTCCTGTTTGGAATTTGTGAACGCTCTAAGCCGCAATCATGGAATCGTCATGTTTGAAATAGATCTTCTAGCACAAACGCACTGTTGACAACTGAAAAAGCAAAGCTTGTGCTCTTCAAAGACACATGTCTGTTCTACTACAACGTGCAAGGTTGCCAACTGAAAATCATAAAACTGAAATCACTATACTATACCCTGTACAAAATAATCTGGATGGCTTTGTTTGACACTTTATTAATATTAAGATATAAAAATATGCCAAAGAAATGGTGGTTGATCAGCAAGAGCAGGCTGGTCATGGAAATATGAGTGGCCCTGGGATTGTCGTCCTGATTGACGATTCTAAGTTCGGCAAACGCTGGGCGTCACTGAGTGCTTGGCATTAGGTGCCAAGACCAGGATGACTTCCGCATGATTGTCTGCAAGAATAACGATCGCTCGGCGGCAGCGCTCATTCCGATGATCAAAGAGCATGTCGCTCCAGATTCTATAATCTGGATCGACTACTGGTTCGCGTACTGTGGCTTACCGGCTCATGACTTTTTTACCAGACTGTTAACCACTCACAAGACTTTTTTTTTCGGAGAGTTTTGAAAAAGATTTTGTTTTTTGTTTCTTTCTGATCCGGTAACTCCCGCTAGCGTGTTGAGTCTCCTGGCGCGTAGCGAAAGGCCATTTTCATCACCTCTACGTTCTAGAAGAAGATTTTGGTAAGCAGTTCTCTATGTAGATGTAGATGCGCCAATTAACACGCGATCCTTTAGAAGCTCTCCTCGTTACAATTTGCGGCGAATATGGTTACTTTCGCGTCTAAAAATATTTCATGTTGTTTCCATTGAATTTCCACACACCTGATTACTTTCAATACAAATTTTGTTCGCTTAGGTTTGATTCGTTTAATTACAAACAAAAATAAAAATAGCAATAAAAATTAGAAGAAAAATAACGATATTCAGAAAAAACAAGAAAAAAAATGAAGAACTCCTATAAATACGAATAGAACATAACGAAGCAAAGAAACTACTAAGAAAAGCGATAAACAAAAACAAGAGGGACCACTGGAAAAATCTATGCACGGAATTAGAAGAAGACGTATGAGGGAAAGCATATAAAATCGACACGAAAAAATTTAAGATACTAAACCAGGCTCAACTTAACAGCGAAGTGATAAAATAGCAAATAAATAAGCTACACCCAGAACAAATTGGACGTACACTAACAACACAACATAATAAAAGAAGAAGTATTACTTGCTTCAAAATCATTAACCGCCGGACAACATTCCTCCAGAGACAACAAAAGTAATATTAGAACAAAACACGAATACCGTACAAAAATACTAAATTACAACTACTAAAAGGAAAGTTCCCAAAACATTGGAAATAAGCAAAATTAACCTTAATAGAAAATGCTTGTTGTATGGAAAAATAATGAAAAACAGGTTAAAAGAAGAACTGAAAACAAAAATATACCCCATACAAATCAATATGAATATGGAAAGAATATTTAAGTTTGAATGCACTCCAAAAAATACAAAGAAATACATAAAGAAGAATTAAAAAAAAACCACAAAAAACAGAAAAGAAATAGCACTGGTGACGATTAACATGAAAAATGCATTCAATTCAACATTATGGGCAGATAATATAATTATTGGAAAATGCAAAAATTAGTAATAATTTAGTGTAGGGTCAAGTGGGGTAAATGCAAGCACGATCGCTGAAATTCTTATTTTAACTTAATTGTATTTGATACTCAATAGCTTTATAAGATGTTTTTGTGATATTTTATACTAAAGCCACTATGCACTATCTGTTTATGTAGGAATATTTTCTAAATTCTTCATTGTATAATATATAAATACCAATTAATGTGAAGTACCTACACTATTGCATTTACCTCTTACTTACGGGGCAATTGTAATAATCGGTCACGATTTTTTCAAATATTAAACGTTAGTGAAACGGAGGTAAATGCAATAAAATACACAGCTGAAACTAAACTTAACTTTACTTTCAAATAAACATTACAAAAACTGTTCAAAATAATAAGTTACCCTTCAAAAACATACATATAGAAGTAGTAGTTGCTTATTATTTAATATGCTTTAGGATATAATATAATTGTTAAAGTTAAAATTAAAAGTTATAACACGTACTAATGTTAGGACTTGGCAATATTTGCTTCACACATTTGGAGTGACAATACAACACGCGATCCTGGCCATACAAAGACATTTCCTCTATGCCGCGTAAATTTAACTTCCCAGTGACCGTCATCGACTTTATTTTGCACAAGACCAACGTAATACTTTACACTCTTTTTAGATGCATATTCAACTATTATCCACTTATTTGTGTCCAGATTTTCCGGTAGTATGTAATTCTCCTTTTCGTTATCGTCGATATTTTCGTCACGAAGTGAATCATCGTTTTCTAGTTCTAGACCATCACTTTCATCTGAATTTGTAAATTTTATTTCAATATCTTCGTCATCATCTGTACTGTCAGCTATAATCGATAATTTTCTCTTCTTCTTTTTGGTTTTGTCACTTTATGTTGAGCTGCTTTCCTATTCTGGCAATTTTTATCTTTCAGTACCCTAAGAAAGTCAACAGATGTAATAACCTCAGCCCCTGAAGCAACTTTTCGCTTGCTCTGCTTAGGTCTCATTTCTTTTTGGTGAATTGTAGATAATATAATAGCTTCCATAGACTTTTCTATTGTTTGTTGAGGTAATTGTTCATCTGGACCTCGTGATGTTGATGGTACTGGTGAGGTTCTATTATTTGGGGATAGATATACTCGTATCTCTTCTTCTTCATTTATTTGTTGTTCGACTTCACCTTGCTGTTCGATTTCAGTTATTTCATTTTGTGTTTGGCCAATATTTTTTTTCTTCTTTGTATGCTTTCCATCGTTCTAAAGACTCTTTAGAAAAATTCTCTTTGCCTATTACATTGCTATTAAAGGGATATATACCACCCTTCGTAAAGCCACTTTTAATTACATCTGGGGAAATTGCAGTCCAAGTTTCACCCAAATATTGGGAAAAAAGGGATTTGGGTAGCTTTTTTCCGAAGTGCTGTCTTTGCCAGGTAGTAACTGTAGCATCCCATTTTTGTTTGAATGACCTAAATACGGACAAGTCGAGAGGTTGAAGACGATCACTGGTGTGAGGTGGAATTTTAAAATAGTAATATTGTTGGCTAAGGCAATCTCGATTAAGCCTACCGAAACATGCGTGGCATGCCCATCATATAACACCAGGACTGGTCGTTCTCACCAAGGGTTGGAATAAGTACCTTTGAAAAGTAGTTCGTGAATATTTCGGTCTCCATCCAACCATTAGGGCTTGCGGCATACGCGGTACCAGGATATTCTTTTTCTGGAGGAGCTCGCCACTGGTCCACATATTTTACCTTTATAAATTATTAAAGGTGGAGCTCTACGACCTGCAGCATTAACAGCTAAAACAAAAGTAGTGTTCTCCTTTCCTGATGTGCTAATAATCCTTGATGAGCTTTCACCTCTTTCACCCACAACTTTCGTTCTTGAAGGATCTATGCACAAACTACTTTCATCTAAATTCCAGATCCGTTCAGGTTTATCTTCCAGGTTCATTTCTCTTAAGGTAGTCTTTAAAAGATCAAAATACCTATATATAATGAACGGATCGGTGGCTGCTTTTTTTCGAGCATATTCTAAACCCTCGGGTTTTCGGATAGATAAATTATGGCGGCGTGTGAAATGCATAAACCAATCTTCGCCTGGTACACCATTTTTAAATGGTGTCTGTATTTGGTTTGTGATAACGTATTTTCCAACCAACTCCATAATGTCTTTTCGACTAAGTCCAAAACCCCATTTAGCCAATGTCTTAATTGAAGCAGCTAGGGTTTTTTCGGTATCTTCCGAAAGAGCGATGCGTCTACCTTTTGTTTTTTTGATAGACCCTCTCGTGCCCTTGCTTCGGCAATACAATGTGGAAAATGGAATCCCATAAATTTTGACGCTTTGTAAATTGTAAGGGTATTTGCTTGTATTTCATTAAGAGCTCTTTCTAATTTTTCTTCAGAATATTTGGGTGGTCCAGAACCCTTTTTTACATAATTACGCACCATCTGAAACAACAAACAATTCCATTTAAAATTAAATTCAGTCAGAATTAAATTGGGGTAAATGTAATAAGTATATTGCAATTTCCTCACCTGCATGTATTGCATTTACCCCAGACATACAAATTATTGGGGCAAATAGGCACTGAAACACCATTTAAAAAACAATTTCAGTAAAATACTTATTTAGAGTGTATTAAAAATACATAAACAATATCCCCGGTACTGATAAATCAAAATCCTTACCTTGTATTTTCCGATGAATCCAGATTAAAAACTGCACGTCAAATTTCACATGTACACAGATCATAAGGCACATTTAGTGGAAGAAGTGTCCGCTAGTGGTTACAAAGTAGTTCAGTAAATGTTTTTACCGTTTCAGAGATGGCAGCATCAGTTCGGTTTTGGATAAACAATTTTATTGCATGTATCACATTTACCCCGGTATTGCATTTACCCCACTTGACCCTATATCCTATACCCTACCCTGCATCTACATAATGAACGCGTTGATAACAATCTATAATAATATAGAAACTTACAAATTACAGACTGACATTCACCCTTATAATAGTAGGCGGAAAAAAGATATACGTTCAAACTATTATAGACTAACGTGCTCTCAAAATGCTCAGATTTGTTGCTTCAAAAATTGTATAATAAGCTAACTCTTGAACTAGATCGTTAGGATTAAGCAATTTAAAACAGAGTTAAATCCTTTTTGTTGAACAAGGCTTTCTACAATTGCCAAGAATTTCTTACGTCTGAATTAAACATTTAATTCTCTGTTGACAAATTCTGCTTTTATTGTACTCGTTACTCATGCAAATTTGTTGTTATTTTATTCTATTAAACTACTTTGACGTTTGCAGAATGTTATATTAACATTACTAACAATAAATGTAAATAAAAAAAAATAAATATATTATTTCACCGACATATTCATCATCACACAGAATAATAATAATTAGTTTAGAAGAACCTCAAGGATCCATCCTTTACTCTCTATTATGTAATGTGTTGTACGACAACGTCGTAAATATAGAAAAAGAACATGATGTACAATTAATAGCGTTTGCTAACGATTTAATAATATTAATAAAAGACAAAAAACAGAAAATTTAATAAAAAAAAACAACAACAAAAACAATGCAAACAATTAAAAAAAAATAAACAAATTAAAACTAAAAATAGCAGTAAAAACAGAGATAATCATGGTGTTTAAGAAAAACAAAACAAATATAGATATTAAACTAAAAACATAGTTATTAAGAGTCAAAATTACCTAAATTACCTAAAAGTACATGGGAGTTTACCTAAAAACAAAAAAAAAAGAATAAAGGAGAAAGCCAACAGAACAATACAAAAATTAAACATCATTACTCCAATAATAGAGGGGCCATCAGACCGCAAAGGAAGAATGTTAACTGCGACAGTACTATTCTGAATATTGTATGCTACCCCAGTATACAAAAAAATACAAAAAACTTTTACCACAAAGCAACGGCTACGCATTACGTCAGCTTACATAATAGCCCTAACTATGGCAATTGATGTAATAGCATGTTTCCCACCAATAGACTTAAAAATACAAGAAAGGAATAACTATAAGAACAACAACAAAAATGAAAAAGAAAAGAAAAATAGAGAAAAACTGATGGACAAATGGTAACAAAGATGGGAAGAATTTGAAGAATGCAAGGGTATTACAAAATATTTCATAAAAGAAGTTCGACAATGAACCGAGAGATATTAGAAGAAGATAGATCGCCACATGACCCAACAATAACCGGTCACGGTGTCTTATCCAAGTACTTGCAACTAATAAAAAAAAAAAGACAACGATCTACGCGAGAAATGTAAAGAAGTAGATGATAACATACACACCGTTTTTGAATGCCAAAAGTTCACAAAAAATACAAAAGAAAGTCCAACCAGAAAGTAAATGGACAAAATGTGGTACAACTTTTACTGACATCAGAAGAAACATAGAACAAAATAGCAAAAATGACATATAAGATATTAAAAAAAATACAAATAAAAGCGAGCGAAGAAAAGAAGACAGTAAAAAAAAAAAAAAAAAAATAGGAGAAAAACCACTAAAAGAACTTTAACCGAAACAAACCAGGCGGTTAAAAGCATCCACCTGAGTGAAGAAATGCCGAATGCACCAGCAAGAACATAAGTGGTTTTTCAGCCGGTCAACCAGACACTACCGATCAACTAGTGACCGGTGTCTGATTGCAGATTTTCCGACCTCTCTAAAAGAAGGTTAACACATTAGGTGTGGTTAAGTTAGGGACGGTGATATAACACCGACAACTATAGCCAGAGTTAGGTTTGACACTCCGATGTGACGCCGAGGGTCCCGCGCCTGCAGGTAGCGTAGGGTCATCTGTCCGCCAACATACCAATTTTTTATTTAAAAAATATTCTTGTAGGCTCAGCACAGCAAATTAAAAAATTCATATCTTTTAAACCATTTATTTCCTAACAAAATGGTTACCATTTTCGAATTCAGAAGATCATTTCCAGTAAATCTAGATATATTTCATCAAAAAGTTTTGAAGAAGTTGTAGTTGTTTGTTACTTCTTTAACCCACTATATTTTCGTCATTGTCGTGTCTGGCGCTTGGATCGGTCCATTACGTTCTTATTTATTTCTATAATGTTTAGACACTTCATCAATATGTTATGAATCTTTATAGTTGTTTGTTTTTCGTTTTGCATTTACAAGCGCGAGAACTAATAAACAGTTAATTTACAAGTTACACTCTTCAACGGTATTAAATTTATTTTACACATAAAGTTACTTTAATTCGTATAAATACACATCAACTATTACACACGTTTTATTTATGATGACGGTTTAATATATGAAAGATAATAATCTAGGTATAATTCAATGTTCTAGAAACGCAGCGATTATTCTAATGTATTTTTGGAACTTCAGTTGTGTTAACAATATAAATACTAAGGTGTGGAGTGATTTTCCTAAACCTTGTTGAAGCAAATGTTTGCCGAGACGAACAAATCCACAACAGCACACGGTTTCGTCACCACACTATACAGGTACGTAACACTTACATAACAATACCTGCAATAATGAAAATGTACCATACAAATAAATAACTAATAATTTTTTCTATGAAATGAAAATAAAATAATCAAAATAAGGAAAAAATAATAAAAAACGAATTTGCTTTCAAACATGTCGAGATATTTTACTGTTTGACATCGTATGGTACATTGTAAATATTGTATTGTGATGTAAGTGTTACGTATGGTGCCCCAGAAGATCAGTATAAACCTGTACAGTGTGGTGACGAAACCGTGTGCAAATGTAGATTGGTTCGTCTTAGCAAAGCATTTGCTTCAAGGTTTAGGAAAACCACTAAAACCTAAACATGCCAACCCTTACCCGCCCCAGTATTCACATGTAATAATATTAACCAAGTGTATAAACACTAATTTTTATGTAACAATTTAAAAGTGAAATTATGTATGCAATTAATTGTTTATAAAGATAAGTGAACTTTGAATAAAAGTATATGGCAGAGAAAACATTGTATTCTATTGAATACCTCATTAAAATATGAAGGTTAACAGCACTACTTCAATACAAAAGAATTTTACGTGAAAAAATGTATTTCATTTCAGTTTTGATATCTTTTTTAAATATATCCTTAAAGACCCCCCACCCTCACCTTCAAATCAAATCAGTTCTGAAGCAAGAAGAAATGGAATATATGGCAATATAATGTATATTACACGTATAGCTTATTCCTCAAACCTTTATATAATAGAAAAACAATAAAACTATTAAAAGTTAAGAAAAAACTTACCTTAGCTGTGAATCGATGTTTAAAAAATCGCCCAAAAAGCAAAGCACACCGTTTTGAAGGCACCATACCGATTGTAATCATATTTATTTAATTTAAAATCAGTTGCTTTGCGCGCTGACCTTTACACATACATAATGGATATGTATGAAGTATTGTCGGTTGTCGAAAACAGTTTACGTTGTAAAGAGATTATTTCGTCACAAGTAACGTAGTATATCGTAATCCAAACGAGATAACGCATATCTGAAATCGCTTAGCGATAAAAAACGGCCTCGACAATTATTAAGTTAAAAAAACATCAAGCATTTTCAATCATTTATTTAATACAATTTGTATTTCTTACAAGATATGTTATGATATGATTTTTTCCATTAAAGAATTAGTATAGGTATAAAAAAATTGTAATGAATTAATAAGGTAACAATTACGTTATAAACATTTACCCAACAACAACAACAATCTAAGACAATCGCACTTCACAGTCTAAACCTTCAAGCCTTTGGCAGACCCTTCATTACAATCAACTTCATTAATTTGCACTAATCAACTATGTATTGTTTTATATATACACGTACTTAATACTTCAGGATTTCATACACGTATCTCCAAAATATACATACAAACAATATAATATTATTACATTTATAGTATAATATTATTACAAAAGCTTGCACTATTTAATAGCATTTGAAATAAGCCGAAATCCAGAAATGGTCCTATTTTTTGGTTGACTCGTTTCGTCACTTTCATCAAGATCTTATAAGCAACACAAAACGTTATAATATCGAAATAATCCAGTCAGAATATAGTTACAAAACTAAAACTGAGATTTTCTGACTAGTTTATTTTTGGAATTTGTTATTTGTACATTAAATGCAATATGTATTCTTTTTGCACCGTATACAGGTAGCGTCTTTTTTTTGAATTTATAACTGCATCAATCACGTGCAGTTTCGAATCTTTTTTGATATGTCGCAGTTACGCAATGGTGGTGCACCATTTAGGAACAGACGATTTATCTCAAATACTTAAATGAATAAGTGTCACGACCAAATAATAATGTTGAATTGAATCGAAAAACGTTTAAAAATTATAGTAGTTTATTTGTGTTCCTATCAAAGACAGGAATAAAATTTCTAGATTGTAGGCATATAAATTAATCATTCTATATTTACTACGGATATTCAATACGCACATGGTGCTTTAGAAAAAATGACAAGGTAAAGAAAAAGAAAAACCTATGGTTCCAAATAGATGTATAGTACATCCACTGAACATATAAAGTAGAGTTGTTTGCGCAGAAACTTATACGCAGAAGTGAGGTTATAGTGCAGAGAACCACATACAAGTTTCATTGGCCCTAAAAAAAGGGAAATAGCACAAAATTGTAAAATCTCAAAGGAATACCACAAAACAACGCAAGCAAAAACTATCTGTCGGTCATTTATAATGTAATTTTGGCGATGTGTTTATTATTACATTTATTCGGCGAAGTATAGCTTAACAAATATTTTAAACTCAACCGCTATTATATATTTAAATTGCTAAGAGAACAGAAGAAATATCTTTACCCCTTAATCATCACAAGTGAGCCTTTTTCTATTCCTTCCAAGGGTATGGGTTCCATTACAACAAATTTTGAAAAATTTTTCTGAAAATAAGTTCGAAAATAATTTGATAGTGTATATATATATATATATATATACGTTCGAGTCCAAAAAGTGTAAAAATTAGAAAGATTGTAGAAACAATGTTGGGACAAAAGTTGTCAGAAGATTAGCGTATGCTGTTAAAAACACAATTTTGAATTGAATGTTGAGAAACAAACAAGAGTTTTTACATTATCTTTGTAGTCGAAGCCAACCAGTATCCCTTCCATATAATGAAAGACAACGGCAACAATTTTAGTAAAATAACCTGGGGAAAGAGAAAACCTAAACCTGAATAGAGAGAACAAAATTATAGTGTCAAATTTGAGTTTTGTGCGGGAAAATTAAACCCTATTTATAAATGAGTTAATAGAGGCTTGCGTATATTCAATCGCATTAAGCATAATAACGTGAATATTAACGCCGCCATACTACTCTATACGTTTGCAGCGACAAGTATAAGCAGAAATGAGAAACAAATTCTTGAACACATTAGTTTCAAAAATGCAGAATGGAACTTTGCAGTACCTCAAAAACCGATACTTTATGAGCGAAAAAAAGTAAACTTCAATTTATTTATTTCAAATTTTAAACAAATTCTCAAGGTAAAACTTTGAATATGAGCAGGATACGACAAATAATGAGTGTAGAATGGTCGTCGGTATAAGCGACCCCCCCTCAAATGGCCAACAGCTTCGGGCGGAAGAGCCAGAAGAAGTAGACACTCTTTTGGGTTTAAAAGCGGATCAAGTCAACGGCATAAGGGTGTGACAGACAAAGAGAAACCATTATATTAAAGATCTACATAAATATCTCTAGTATATTCAATATGGCTCAGAATTATGGAATTACCTACTTATGGACAACGAAATCTAAGAGTCGACAGGGGAGGTACATCTTAGTCAACGGGATAGTCCAGGTCTTCATCATGCAAAACCCCTGAGAAAACAAAATGAAGGTGTAAAAAAACACGAAAAATATCAAAACTATACCAGCTTTAGAATGTTCGAAGCATGTTAAACAAGGAATTGGACATTGGAATTATGACTAATATAAAACGACAGAAACTAGAATACCTAGGGCATATAATAAGACCCAAAAAAGCCTTAGACGTAAATGCACATCATGGCTAAGGAATCTCCGAAACATGTTTAATAAATCTACAACATCGCTTTTCCAAGCTACAGCCTCCAAAGCGGTAACATCTGCTAGGATAGGCACTAAAAGAAGAACAAGTGATTGTGCCATAAATTAGTAAAAGAAGGTGTTGTGGATAATTACTACACTTTAAGAACGGTGATTTTTATGTAGAATTTGGGTATGAGAGTGGAAGGGAGAAGGTTTTCCAAGATTCAAAAATGAAAATTAACAAAACCATTGAGAGCGATACTATAACCCATTCTACAGCTCCTCAGAGTCATGAGTGATTCTAAAGTAGGAACATTGGGTACCATATAAGTTGAAACCGAGAGATGTAGAACGATGTTTACTACGATAACCCCAAGTGCAGAAGAGATTCACGGCTCCAAGGTCATTGCATTTGACTCGAGCATTGAAAAATAAACTATCGTAATACAATGCTCAATGCTTCACTCCATTTTTTCACAAAATCGCTTAAAATTTTTTGAAACCGGAACCCCTACTCCAAAATGTGCATTCTTCGAACTACCGTTCAAGGAGTTCAGAAAACTGTTAAAAACGTAACGCAGTTAAAATTCAGCATTCAGGCTAAGCTATTGGAATCGTACCATTTGATAGCAATATTTTTTTTAGAAGAGCATTTTCTATCTCTGCAAGTGCAGAAGATTTTCAGAAACGAAACATCGTGCAGTTACTGCGCCGAAAAGGCCCCTAAAAAGTTCAACGCATATAATCATTCATAATGCATAGGAGATCAAACTTTCTTAAAGACGAAAATAGTAACCAATGAAGAAAATCAACGCAAAAGTAACAAAAATTCAGAAACTGAGAGACACATTTTTCGAAAAGTATCCTGAAACGTGCAGGAGTCAAAAATTGATTTCGACAATCGCTCATTATAGATGGTGCAGTAGATGTTTTTATCCAGATCAAGATCAGATAGAGTACAATATAATGCAAAAGCACGAATTTTGTGTTTCAAAGAAGTAGATTCCTTCAAAGAAAATTCGATGTACCAAATTTTTTTTAAATATACGTATCAACATTAATGTTCACAGTTCCTGTGGTAGGTGATATAATATATCACATTATCTACAATAGGTATCTGCTTATGTACCATTTTTTTTTAAATATACGTATCAACAGTAACGTTTTCATGTATCTCCGAAGTTTAAACCGAAAAAAAAAATACACAGTATTAACAATTTTATTTATTCAGGATATACAAATTTTAAAATTAAAATTTAAATGTTAAGGTTCTTTTACATTAAATTGACCGGGGACAAAATATGATTTATGGGTTATAACCTACAGCTATACTAGAGTACAAAAATAAGAATAATCTAAACAAAATTTATCACTCAAAATGCAAAAAAAAATTTTCAATATTTGTTTAAAAGCAGAGCAAGAGAAGTTGAGAGAGAAGGATGCTAAGAAATATCCAATCATATTAACCCAGACAAAAATTTTGACGCCCATCCTGTCCCTCTATACTGTTTTTTTTGGAAAAAGTCAAACAGTATTATTTGAACGCGACACTTCTAACAATACATAACACGTTACAACATTCACATTTAAAAACAACATAACACAAACTGTACCCATAAAAACCAATTTGTACTTACACCAAATACAACACAACAAAATGTACAGCAAAATAATCAATATGTTGCAATTATAATACAGTAATTTAATATCACATACTTTAAAAGTATTTTTCAACGAACATATCAGACTTTTGCGTTTATTACGTATTTGATATATGCACTTCTCTATTTTTATATATGTTTTGGTCATGTCGTTATTTCATCGTTTATTTAATAACTAAATGGTAATGTTATTTGTAATCATTTATTACTATGACTAGATTAATTAAAAAGGTAACTACATATTTGAAAAATTATATAATGTACGAGTGTGTTTATGTGTGATATGTAACTTGAAGATATCTCATTTTTTTTCTATTATGGGATTGAAGTATAAGATTTCTACTTCTATGACAACGCAAAAATAAAGTTCTTTTAAGCTACCGATTTATTTAGATGCATGGCAAAAATAATTAATTTTTTTCTATTTTGCGTTTTTATGAAGTCTATTCTATTATTCAGTGTGTTCTAAAATAGACTAGATTGTCTTAAATTAAAAAATTACCAGAATTTAAAAAATAAATTGTGAAACACCTTTCAAGCAGTCATTTGTTCTTCCACACGCCGCTTCAAAGCTAGTTTCGAAGTTTCAAATTCCTGCTTGAATTTTAAAGTATTGTTACAAAACTTATTTCTGTTGAATGAAGAAAAGGAAAATATGAATTTTGTATTAAATATAGAGTATTATTGATCGCAGTATCCAAAAGATCAACAATGTGATCGAATTCTAAATCAAATTATAAAAAGTAGACCTTACGCAACGCAGTCGTCATATACGCATTTAATATATCCACAATTTCAACAAGTTTAACAAACTGAGCGACAACTATACAATATAATTAATTACATAAACCATAATTACGTAGGGGTATTTTTAAAATAAATTACTGTACATTATTTAAATTATTTAAAACATCTTTTTTTTTTAATATCATATTACTTCCTTTCATTACTATATACACAATAATTGTTTACTTACGGCGAAAAGACCCTCAAACTTCTAAGCAGAGTCGCCAATACGTTCGCCAAACTTTCAGCTTCAGATGCTAAATGTTCTTCGATTGCCGCTTGCGAACTACGATCTATGTTGGACGTCAGTAAATGGCGAAAAGCGGACGTCACGTCGTGTACTTTTACAACTAAATTTCTCGTTTGTAACGGGGCGGTCGTGTGGTTAGCTAAATCTTGGCATAATTCGGTTAGTCTTCTTAATATAGTTAAACATATGGCTAAATTTTCAGGTAGATCCGGTAAGGTTGTGTCCGACATTGCTATCACCAACATTTTACTCGACGTTACCAGTTGCAAAGATTGAGATGTTAATTCGTCTTTTGCAATCTATAATTAAAAGAACAATATTCATAGTCATATTGAGCAGATATTGTATCATGTATCAATGTTCACAAGTAACCATTAAGAACTAGTAATGCCCTTAGTTGTACCATCACCGCCATAATAAAAAAAATTTAAAAACATCAACCTATTTTCATGTGTTAATTGTAAAAATGTATTAAAAATTGTAAAAATCTAAAAAAGTAAGTCATTTTCATACAAATTTTACGACTTGCCAACTCGTTCATTTCCGTACACCGTGCTTATGGTGATGCGTTTCGCACCAGCAGCACCCGTCAACCCCCGCAACTTGACCCATTTTGTTTAGAAACGAAGAGCACAAAAATCAGCGTCATAATATACACGAACAATCGGTCACTTGTAGGACGTTAACGTTGTGATGAATCGTGAAAGGTACTGAACGCAAAACAACTTACTTACAATCGTATACAAAATAACATACCATGTAAATACTATATATTTGCACAGGACAAGTATGAGAACATCATTTGTCACATAGTACAAGCAGGACTGGAATTGGCAGAGAGATGGTGCAAGTCCGCTGGTCTGGGAATTAGCCCCAGCAAAACTGAGCTGGTGACCTTCACCCGCAGAATGTAACTTAATAGACGGTTATCGGCTGCAGTAACTCGTCATATACCTAGGTATCTCACTAGATAAGAGACTGAACTGATGATGATGATGATTGTTACAAAAAAAGCCGCCAAGGCACAGTTAATTTGCAGCAGACTAGCAGGCAAAAAATTAGGTTGCAGCCTGAAATACTGCGATGGTTGTATTGTATGATGATTCGCCCCATCATTACCTATGGTGCAGTCATCTGGCAGCGAAAGCTCTCGGAGCTTACGATGGAAGATACTTGAGAGAGTGCAGAAACTCGCGTGTATATACATCAGCAATGCGCACCTGCCCCAATACAGATATTGAGGATCTTTTGGGGCCGACTCCTCCCCATCTTGTTATTTATAAGGAGGCCAAGTTGGCGCTACTGCGTTTCAGAAAACTAGAAAAGGATGTCGGTCCGAGGCTCAATCAATTGGACAGCTCTTAACTCAATAGCAGATATCCCCTGCTTCTTTCTCACAGAGATGATAGGATCAGAGACATCCTATTTGAAGCCAACTACTAGGTAACGAAGAGGATTGGGCGGCCGTGAAACTTACTTTCCAGTGCCAGATGGCTAAATCTGTTGAATTACAGACGGATCAAAAACCGCTGAAGGTACCGGTACGAAGGTTTTAGGACCACGCACCAAACCATAGGCAAGCACACTAGTATCTTTCAGGCGGAAGTACAGGCAATAGATCGTTGCGTGCAGTTTAACCTGTATCGGGGATTTTCCGGCAGACATATCAATAGCCAGGCGGTCATATTAGCGCTGAGCAGTTGTGTCATCAGTTCAAAGATGATGAGAACTTGCAAAGAAAAACTTTATAAACTGGAAGCATCCAATAAAGTCACCCTAACTTGAGTCTTGGGACATTCTGGAATTCCTGGTAACGAGCAAGTGGATGGCCTCGCCAGGAAAGAGAGCTGCCACGCCGTTCGTAGGGCCACAGCCCTTCTGTGGTATTGGTAAACACACAATAGGTGAAGTACTCCGGGCTGAGGAACGGAAAGAAAATTCAGAACACTGGGGAACAACTACCAAGGCTAAAGCATTTCAAAACTCTACTAGGAGACTTGCCAAGATTGATGTCACAACTAACTCGACATGCAGATTTTGCTGAGTGTCGTAGGAGACCTCCGGTTCATCACGCTTTCCAATAAGTGGAACTGTTTTGGAAAACGTTTCTCGAACTGAAAAGATTACTCTTTCAAAAAGTCCTGAAAGCTTAACCTACTGGAGGTGTTGTAAGTTCAGAAAGGAGAGCACAATAATCAGTACTGATTCCGTGCTACACATCCCAGATTATATATATCAAACCTATGTTCACCAGTTGCTGTCCCTTCCTTAAAGTGGTCAAGCAAAAGATGTAACAAAAATCCCAGCGTTCGACTAATGAACATCGTGCAAACAACAGCAATCGTGCAAATGGAGACGATTCAACCAATTCGCCCATAAACGAGACAAAATTGCATTGCGTTTCAAAACATTCTACAAAAGCATCTACATCTCGAAAAACCGCAACTGCAATAACAACTGCAACCAATCTTCGACGACAGCACTTACATTAGAAACTCGCCCACACGCTACCATATGTAAGAGAACCAAGAATTTTCATCGACGAGAAGTTGCAAAATTTTTAACTCTCAAGTTTTCTTTCTTACTTTCCGAAAACCACTCTTGCGGTATAGAAGGCTACAATCAAAATAACCTTATCAGATCAGCAAGCAGTGGTCAGGACTATCAATCACGATCAAATAAACTCAGCAACACCCAGACTCGTATAGTCTCAAATCAGTGATGTTTCTCAAAGCTTCCAAAGCAATAACAAGTAATATTACTTTTGAAAAACATTTATACATAAAGTAGTGTACAGGAGGTCCTATCTCATTTAAGAAAAATCAATATTACATGACCAAAAAACTTCGAATTGAATCAAACTCTCGCTGTCACAAACGAAGCTAAGCAACGCAAGACCGCTTCCAAAAACTTGCCATCTACCGTCGATAAAATGAACAATGCAACACAGCCATCACTCAAACAACTCTACGAAGACCCTTACCGTTCGTAACCAGTCATATAATGCCGACCTACAACAATCTTTGTGCCCAAGGTGTTTTTAATGTATGTATTGTATGTTAATTAAGAATGCGCTTAATCGCAAGTACGCAAAAAATTCAACAATCAACATTCTTGAGAAACAAATTAAAATATGTCTACTCTTGTTGCAGTTATTTGATGTTTGTTATAATACAAAACTTCAAAATAAAAATGTTTTTTTTAAATTGAAATTGACGTGGATCCAGCCATGGCCTTTTCCATTCATGTGAAAACTATGTTTTCTTTTTGTTTGCATCGTTTGGGGAATTACTTTGTGCGTAACAAGCCAAAGCACTGACTTTACTCACGCTATGTGGTAGAAAAAGTGATAATGTAGTAATAAACACGATTGGTATCCCATGTCACTTCCGAATCAAAGTCACAATTGATGGAATAGTTTTTCTAAAACAATCAAGAGAAGGAGTTTAATACTTTTGGATTAACAATAATTGGCCATATAGCTTTAGGCAAACATGTGACGGATTTTTTTCTCCTTTGTGAATTTCGTTTAATGAATAGGTTTTAGCGCTGTTCTACGCCTGACGTATAGGCCACTGTACTTTACAAAATTAGTTCGGTGTTAGATCAACAGGAAGCGTGAAAAATTATGTCATATGTTAGCTTTATAAAATTTTCGATTAATGTGGCGTTGGGTGGAGTGCACGTCTGTTCCCTGTGGTAAAATAAATAAATAAAAGACCTTCTTTTCATTACACAAAATCTCCAACTTGTTTAATTACTTGTAGGTTAACAGTTTCGTTTCGTGACTTAATGCTGAATTTCTTTTTGTTTGGATTTTGCACACTGTCGAATGCCATAAGTTTAAAAGAAATTTCTTTATTAAACCAAGCGCAATTTTGTCAATGGTTTTAGATCTACCACCTGGGGGCAAATTAAACCTATTACTTGGAGGCAAAACTAGCCCATGAACAAAATTTCCTTCCATTATTCATCGTGCTGGTGTGCTGTAATCTACCTACATTAGAGCTGATACAAATTTTTGATAAGTAGACGACTTTCGACCTTAATACCGGTCTATCACCTTTGGATACCAGCCAGTTTTTACTCTTCGTTTCTTCGACAAACCCCAACAACAACAAGTAACCCGACTCTACAGATAAGTTACTTCGATGATTATTGAGAACTTCCATAATTATCTCTGCATGTATGTTCAAAACCGATTGTTAACATCCGGGATTAATTAGCATTTAGTGCCAGTTGTCATCATTTTTGTGAGCTAGGGATCCCAACAAATTGATTATACGTTTGTTGGCCTTATTAAAAAAATGTTAACTCGGTTAATTAGACATAATTAGGAAAGTAATCGTGATATATTTAATACTAAATTCGGTGTACACTATTTTTATATTTTTCTGAGGTAGATTTTGTTTTCGGTCATTGCCACATTATATTTTCCTCGAGAACGATATTTCTGCCAGATACTAGTCTATTTATCTGTGATACAATCTGCATGTCCTATTTCTTAACCATATTGTTTTTATCTACAATAATATCTATCTTTTGTGGGTATGTATACCCGTGTCACAAGGAAAGTTTTGTAAATTACATGTTTCTTTCGTTAATAATTTGTTTTTTTGTATCTTAAATCCCTACTGCTGGGTATTAAGTAGTACAATTCATAATGTGGTACCCTCGTCCAGGAAGCAATTTTTTTTGTAAATGCCGTATCCAGTTGTCCACGACCCACTCACCGACATAAGCTACGGGTAAGTGCGCCGAAAAAATTATAAATCTTTTTAAAATAAATTTGTCTACGACAACAAACTGCTACAAACTAATAATATGATGGCATCAATTGGTTAGAAACAATTTGACTCCCCTTACCTACAATATGCTTTGGTGGAAAAAGATTTTGACAATGATGATATTGTGAATTTTTTCTTTGACAAAACAAAGTTATTCCAAGATGTTAATTAAAGCTTGCAATGTAGTAATTTTTTCTATGCCGTTCTATTTATTGTGACGGATTGACAGTGTCAGCTCTCAGCTGTCAATCACTTATTAATTCTGAGGTCAGTTGACATATTCGTTTGTCTATTTTTGTAGAGCGGCATTCTTTGTTTTACAAGAAAAAATCACTTTTGTAGATAATGAGATCTACTCATTATTTATGAGTGCCACATTAGATTAGAACCTGGGCCCGCGGTTTCGAAATTTTATTTTTTCAACAAATGGTTAATTTTGAACCTAAATTGAATAACTCAAATATACTACTTATAAAAAACCCATGAAAAAATCGTCTTAAAGTTGTAATTTCATTTAAAACATTAATGTTAAAAAATGACGTCACAATGGCGTCCCGTCAACCACACCACTTAACGAATTAAATATGAATTTAATGTGACAATTTAAAATTCACTTAATAAGGACATTATCATCATTCATTTATAATTTATTTAAAAAGACTTCAATGGATTTGACACAAAAACACCATTAAGAGGGGTTCCACAAGTAAGTACTTCATAATTTAAAATTTAAGAGTTTTAAAAAAAGTTATGTTAGATAACTATAAAAAAATTAAATTATAAGAAAGCCATACCTGGAATTTTTCTTCGCACATCAAACTCCCTCCACCGTGAATTTGAGCGGCATTACATTGAGCCGCGACTTGGTCAAGTCTGACGAGCAAACTACCCATCGCAGCATCAGTTTTTACAAGTAAATTCTCTCGCGTCGATATGCACCCGTTCTTACCACAAGCGTTACCATTTCTTTGCAACAATCCGTCTTGCACGTTATTCCAAGCGTTTTTCGATAAATCTTTATCGATGCTGGCAGATTCCGAGTAACTACGAATGTGGGTGCCGTAGTTCATCGGACGTACAACGGGAGCGGAATCGTGCGATAAACTTCGATTCGTATGCACCTTCGGTGGTTCTGTGCAATCGATGGCTACAGTAGAAAGTTGTGCACCTCTACCTAAGTGCGGAGAAGTTGGAGTGCTGATGGCAGTTGAAACCAAACTTAACTTGTGCTCGTCAGAAATACCAAAGCTTGATTCAATTGCGTTGTACATATTTTTGTTTCTTTGTAAATGAGGGGAACCAATGCACGCAGTGCGAGATTCCGCAGAAGTTTTTGGTTGAGATAAACTGTTTTGCGACGTAACACGTCCAATGGAGGCACAGGAGGTAGTGGCGGTTTCTTCGGTGGTAAATACAAATGCGGAGAAACTTGTTGTGTTTCACCACGTGGTGGTAAAATTGGAGGAACTTCCTGTAAATTTTGATGAGGTATGTTATTTGTTAAAGAGTACGAACGTTGACGTTCTTGCGTGGGTTTTTTAGGTGGTCGTTCGGGCGGTTTTTGATCCGAAGATCTTCTAGGGGGTGGACATATTGTTTCAGGTCCTTTATCAACCTTTCCTTTAGCGCAACAAGAAAACGCACCTTTTCGTTCAATTGTTGCGTACTCAATGATATTCGACTTAACGCTAGTGTTACTATTACGCCTCGTCAGATTCCCATTCATGTATTGGTGTTCAGTGTTGGAATTCTCTATTCCATTTTCTTTTGCATTGTGAAGTATCAGATTTTCAAAACTACGTCTAAGTTCAGGTGGTGGCGGAATAATAAATGACATAATTTCTTCTGGTGTAAGTTCAACAGCCGGAGTTACTTTTTGGATAGGTGGCGGAACGGTTACGCTAGCTATAAATTCTTCTAAATCAATGTTATCACTTAATATATTTTTATCGACAAAAGCTTTATTTAAATTTTCAACGGAGTCCGCAAATTTAATCGGCGGAATATTTATTGGCGTTGGTAAGGCACAGTCCAATTCATCTGGAGTCACAGGAGGCGGCAGTAAAGTTAAATCTATAATGTCAGGATCGAAATCGTACAGATTCGTTAAACTATCTAAATCGGAATTGTTGCAGTTTTCTTTCAATCGTTCCAAATACGCCTTCAAATCTTCTTCTTTAGCTCCCGGATTATCCGGACTTCTTAGGCCGAAACTCACCCGCATATTTTTTCCGTAATCCGTTTTCAAAAACCTATGCTTTGGCGAATTATGCGGTGTAGATACAGAGTCGTTATCACTTTCGGAATGATTCATTTCGGAACGTAAAAGTTCAATAGCCGTATTCGTAAACGAATGTTTAATATCTTCGACTTGTTTTCGACCCTGGGTGAGTAACAGCAAAGAATCACTATGTTTTAGAGTTCCTGGACCGTCATCAGTAAATTGACTTTCAGAATCGCTTTCTATGTCAACACTAGTTTCTTGCCATTCAGTGTTCTTAAATTCTTCTTGTTCGTTGAGGTACTTTTCGGAATTTTCAACCAATTGCTGCATTTCACGAACCCTTCTCAAGACGTCGTCGTTTTGTGATTGGCGATTCTCTAAAATCTCCATTGAAACGACATTTTGCAATGTACGAATTCGATTTGCTATCGCAAAATCGAAAGTGGTTTCTTATTTGGTTGTTTCTATTATTCGTCATCGAACTGTTCATATTGCTATCTAAACTATACCCGGACATGAATGGAGGTTTACTTTGTCTTCCAACAGTGTTATATAGTCCATTCGTTTTATGATTAATGCTTTGGTATGTAGGATGCACAGCGAAACAAATAGTGCGCACCTGACTTTGATTAATGTAACTCCATTTTTCGGGCACCACTCTATGTTGTGATAAATACGGAGGCGCCAAATCTTCTAAAGGTGGCGATTCTTCTTGATCTACTGGCAAGTTCTGACCCGTAATCAATTTAAAATAACCCCTGAGAACCAACACTAACTCACAAGCGTCCCTTTCTTCCAACGTAATCGTTACTATTCGTTCGTTTTGTAATTTAATTAATACTGTTCGACTTAGTTCGTCTTCGTTTCTAACTTCCACCCGTCTTATATCTTCTAAATTTGCAATTGGCAAAGGCTGTTACCGAAAAAGTGTTAGTAATTTGAATTTAATAAAAGTCGGCCCTTACCACTGAGTTCCTTGTACCAATAATTTGGCTTAATCCAAATTTCGGACTAACTAGTATAACTCGTTCCAATGCGTCGGCCCGAGGACCAGCCGAAAAACATTTGGCACCGTAACTGGGAAGTTGACTAATAAGATCTAAATAATGTAGTTTAGCTTGAAGCGTCGTTAATTGTTTACCGGGACCAGCCATGCTGGCGTGCAATTTTAAGAAGTGCGCTAACACTTTGTGTATTTCTTTACGTTTCATATTTTCTAAGAGCGATGCAGGCACAAAACGTTCCAAACCAAAGTCTCTTCTGCAAATAAATTGTGATAAAAATGTAAACCATAAAAGTGCGTCATGCACCAGTTAACTTAATCTGGAGCACCCTACAGCTACTTACTCGACAGTCTTTACAGTAAGTTTGGCAGCTGGAATATTGTTAGAAAGTGCGTGTTGATAAATATGTAGAGCAGCTAATCGTAAGGCGGTATCAAATTGAAGTTCGGGTGCAAATCTTTCTTGTGTCACGTCGTTACAACATTGTGTGTATAAGTAATCGAGCGCTGCAAGATCTCTTTGTGCAAGAGCTGCTGCTGATGAAGGCACAAAAGCCACGCGAAACAAACACCTCAACTTATGAGCACCAGGTTTCGATGCTATCTGAAATGTTATAAAGTATTTAATAACGTAACTAAGTTTGAGAAATGATTAATACTCGAGCTAAGGTATCCGTAGAATCTAGAAGAGTTAGTTTATTTCGCTTTAATGATTTAATGTGTTCAACAACTAGACTAAAATGTTCAGTGGCTTGTAAACATAATTTAGTTTGAAGCGACGTTACAACGTCGTGAACTGTTGTCCATGCGTCGTATTTGAAAGATTTTGTTTGACCATTTTCTAAGAATACTTTAAGAACGTTGGCCATCGGAGGCACGCATACATCACCCAAAGAAAAAGCGGACGGCTGTAAATACATTAAGTAAATAATAATTCTAAATAAGTTTATTGCAGCACATACTGGAAATAGAGGAGCACCATTTACGCATACACTTTCTGCAAAGCGTACTCGTGATGGCTTACTTCGAAGTCGGGCCCTTTTGCTAGCAGATAAAAAGGTCGATTTTCGAGCACCGTTCTGTTGAAGTGGCTGACATACAATAAGAGATACGGTTGTAGCGCAAGCTCTGACTAATGATATTACATGTTCTCGTGGAGCATTTTTTACATCTTCGCCATTAACTGCAAGAATTTGGTCTCCGGGAAGTAACTGAAACAAACACAATTGCTTTAAACAATTTTAACCAACTAGCACTTAATTTTTACACGATACACAGGATACCGCCATTAGCGGTATACGGAAAAGCACACATGGAACAAATTTGAAAATTTGGAGAATGACTAAAACTAATAGGACAAACTCAACTAACATATTTTCATTCTTCTGACACTTCCGGTTGTACTTTGTTATTTTAAATAGAACATATTATTGCATTTTCGGATTCTACGTCAAATTTTAGGGTCACTTTGTATAACATTTCCTGTAGCTAGTAATTTGTTTAGCAAAATTTTGACAGATGCAAAAGTTTACGGAAATATCTGTAACTTTTTCGGAAACTCCATATTGGATTTATTTTTGTTTTATTTAAAGAGAATGGACTGTAGCAAACGAAGATGTGTCTATAGATTAAAAAACGTAATACTAAATGTTTCATATTTGCTGTTACATCTTCAAAGAGCAATAACTTTTTTAAGTCAAATGGAACATCCTGTATTTTTTTACTCTGTCGTGTCAAGGTTGAAATTCTCTTTCTTTTCTTTTCTACTATTGGGAGTACCAGATCTGAATTTTATTGAACTAAGAGTTAAATAGTAGTATGCATGAGAAATATTCTGATACCAACTTGAAAATATTTATAGGTCCACATGGGTATTTTTGGCCCTCCAATAAAGTCCGGCATGTATGTTATATCTGAGGAAATATTGGTGCTAAAAACTTGGGGTTAGAATTTTAAAATTTCTCGTACAAAATTTAGTTTAAACTAGATGAAACCCTCCGTCTTATCAGACGGGACCAGGATATTTAAAAAAAGAATAAAATTTTACAAAAAACTACAATCTTAAATATAATATACAATGGAATATGATTTGAATTAATATCTACAAATGTGAAAACAAAATTGGTTTATAGTTTTAAAAGAACCGACCTTTCGTTGAACATGATGATGTCATCGAAACGACGATGACTTCAGCAAATGTTGTTATGGGTAATTTTGGTGTCAACGGTAGGAATCTTTAGTTGATGATTTCTTTCAATTATCAAGTGCACATTTAGTGAATTATTTCGTTGTAATTGAAATTTTAATCAATCGATTTTAATTTTATTTATCTAAATTTTATTGAATAACTGAAAACTTGCGTGGTTAATGCGTGATTGTTGAAAATTGAATTCTCAATTCGATGTCTGAACGTAGAATAATCCCGCCTCTGCATGACCATTACCCCTTTCTCTTCACCTTCAATAATGTCCTACCACCACTATCTTTTTAAACGTTTTTTTTTCACTCATTTGTCACTTGCTTTCATTTCAACACATAGTAATTGTTCGTTACCCTTGAGACTTGAATACCGTTATTTTCTAACCGAAACTTTAACCTTGATTTTCAACGCGTTGTATCGTCTGTAAATTCACACACAAAGAATTGTTTTTATTCGTTATCACGGAATATTAATTTTGCATTTACAAACACTATAAATATATCTTAACGACTAAATATTATTTACTTTGCTAATTAAACGAAAAATATTTATTTACTCAACAATTGAAATTATTTTATTAAAAAAAATATGGATTAGTTTTTTAATCATGAACAATTATATTTAAATCTAATTTAGATAGAAAAAATGTATACTAAATTTTTAATTTGTCTTTTTCCCGATTTAAATTATATTTATTATTTAAAAAATAAGTCTTCCAGTGCAATATACATTGCTTATGAATAATTTTCTGAGAAATGTTTGTTGATTTGACATGATATAATTTGAAAGTAACTGTACATCTACTGACGTTAGTTTAAGTTTATTACTTTGATTCTGTCGTTGTGCATATACACATTTATATCATTAAAAAAATGTAATCAAACATGAGGTATTGCAACCTTAACAGTGGATGAAATAATGTACATATTAACAAAATACCAACGATTACTACCTGCCACATGAAAAAAAAATGTATATACAGCGCACAGAAGCAAACAAAGTTACGGAAAATATGTTAACTACATTTAAAAATTTGTGGTGGCAAAACATTAGCCCAATCACAATTAAAAATAACAGCTGATATAGTCTCGACAGAAATTTGAGATATCAATTTACATCATTGTTGACAAGTTTTGATTCCTTCAGTTTTTGCATTTATTTATCTTTATAAACAACAGTCTAAATTTTATTTTTAATTGCACTAATTTCTTAAGTTATTTTTTAATGCTTTAATGTTTAATCTAAAAAATCATGTTTGCTTTAAAATTAATAGTTTGTTAGTTTCGTTTTTCGAGGTTTTACTTGTATTTTAACTTGACTACGAATAAACCTGTTTATTCCACAGCCAGAAAACATTATTAAAACTGTCACTGGGTTTTTCAATCAACAGAAAGCTTCAGGTGTGTGGTCATTTCCTTTAGAGAAGGCAACCGAATTAGCTGCAGGTGCAACTGGGAAATCGATCAGTTTGATAAACCAAATAAGGCAAATTTGTGATAAGTAACAACTGAATTTATAAATAATTAATGTTGTTGTTAGAAATGAAACTCGAAAATTGAATATTAAATTTTCCATTGAAGAAGAAAAGGAGTGGTGATTCTAATAAAATTGTTTTGGATGATTTTGATTTGAGTGTTTTAAAACACACTATTCACGAAGTTTACACCGTAGACTAAAAGATACCAACGATGAACATATTAGTTCAAAAAATGCGCATAAAGTTAATTACAACGGTGCGGTGGTTAAGATACTCTTCGATAAGCATTGGTAATGGAGTGCAATGATATTGTAGCTATGTTCTTGCTATTTAAGAAAGATGCTTTGGGAGTAATGAAGAAACAAGTTAGGTACTTAGACGCCACTTACATTTATCATTTTTTTGGAGTTACCAAGTGCTGGCAATCCAAAGAAGAACCTGGTGTGTACCGCACAGACAAATCCGGGCAGCATTATTGTTCTATTCTTAAAATGTTTAATTTTGCTTCTGGTAATTTCTATGGAATTACTTGTACGAATTTATAATAAAATTTACTGTGAAGAAACTTAGAAGAACAGTTACTCAGAAGCCTAAACATTGCTGAACAAAATTGCTTTTAATTGAATTGTATGAATAATCAAACAGATTTAACCGATAAAGTGCTTCGCTCCCAAACCCGCGTATCATTGTAAACTGTTTTTGTAGTTGATAGTTTACTAGTTTAGTTTTTAATATTATCGATTTGGTGATATTCTGATTAATTAAAGAGTCAAAACACGTTATTACATTTTTGGGTCTAAGACATTGTTCGTTCATTTTAGTTAATTATTACCACGAAAATTAAATTGACCCGTTCTAAGAATTAAAATTACTTTCCTGCTAGAATTTCTATTACAACAGTAAAGGCAGATCAGAAATTGTAATACAATTAAATACCTAACCTAAAATTATTTCATTTTGACAACAAAAACTTGTTAATACGAATGTACCGTCAAAACTCAAGCGACGCCAACCACACACCTCCAGGTCTTTTGTTTGCTTCGGTAAGCTGTATGTGTCGAAAGTACCACTGTCTGTTTTATCGTTTCAATTGTCTCAACTCCCACCCTTGGGTCTCTTTGACAAAGGCTTCGTAGTAGTGTGAAGTAACACTTGTATTGTCCTGTTTGTTAAATTGGATGTAACAAGCCAAACAAAAAGATCTATTAATATGTTTGAGACTTTTTTTGTCTCGCGAGAGACAATTATTTATATTTGAAATCCACCCTTTTCGACTTAGACACACATCGTTAGTGTTGATTTTGGTCCCATAACAAAATGATTAAACTAAGGCATAATATGTAGCTTGAATGTTATTTTAAAAAAAAATGAGAGTCCTACCCGTTTACATAGAGATAAATTTACAATTTTAGTAAGAAAAGAAGAAAGAGAGGGAGTCCTCTAACAAACATAATTTGCTACGTGTTTGATCTTTGTTTATTTAAAACGTTTGGAAATGAATTGCAGATTGTCAAAATGCAAGAACGGACAATGTGGTCGAGTTTTCGATGCTGAAGACATGTCTTTCCATTTACAAAAAAAATTGACATTTCAAAAAACTCAAAATTAATAGCATTTTTAAAAAGGCAGAATCAAAACTATCATCCCAAAAAATCATGCATTCTTGAGCCTGAAGAAATTAACCGATTCATTAATGAAGCTGATGACAATATTTTCTTGGCCATGAAGGTATATTTCAGTTTATAAAGTTTTGTTTGTTAATACAGATTCATATCATTTTAGGTCATATTAATTATAAGCTATTGTGGGGCTTGCAGAAGGGATGAATTAACCCACATGTCAATCAACGATGTACAATTAAAAGTAGACATAATCGTAGTAACTGTACCTAAAAACAAAAACAAATGTAACCAGAGTATTTCTAATCACAGAAGTACCTTGGATTAATATAATTAAAAAATACATTAAACTGCGACCTTCCTATGCTTCCAATAACAGATTTTTTTTAAATTATCGTTCCGGTAAATGCACGACCTCTCCCATAGGGATCAACAAAATAGGAGAAATTCCTAAGAATATCGCAACATTTTATAAAACTGCCTAGTCCAGAAAAATATACAGGACACTGCTTTCTCCGTTCATCGGCATCACATATGGCAAACCAAGGTGGAGACTTACTCACAATAAAGAAGCATGGAGGCTGGAAGTCTTCAGCTGTAGCTGAGGGATATGTGGATGCTTCTTTAAAGAAGAAATTGACATTGCCAACATGTTTTCAACACGAGACGAATCTGAAGCTTCTACGTCCACTGCGTGTACATCCATACACACGGATCAATATGATAGTGTGGTGCTTTCTCCAGAATCAAATTCTAAAAACAGTAACAAAATTGAAGTGGAAACCGTCGATGAAGCAAACAACAAAATATTATTGTGTCCTATCAATACTTCCACCGATTCATATTTCGGCTAGTGAAACTTCAACGGTGAGTGTCAAAATATACAGTCACTGCCCTATAAGTAAAAAGTAAATAGGATGCGTGCAAAAGTATGGAATTTATTATAAAAAAGTCACAAATTTATGGATAAGTGCATTCATAGTTGTTCGGATAAATTAGGTTAGGATCTTGATCTTTTTTTAACTTTTGTTCTTTGCTTGTTACTAAGGCGTGTTAAGTTTTTCTGTTCTTGTTCTTTGTTAAGTTTACCTGTTTTTTGTTTGTTGTCAAGTTTATAACTACCACTAGCCTAAAAATATAATTTTCGTGGATATTGTTCATTCATTAAAATAAAACATACTCACTCTAAAATTATTACGGCATAATTTTCCTTGAAGAGAGAATTAAAGTAAATAATTAATTCCTTAAAAAATTTGCATGTGTTTTACAAATGACATAAACAAATAACATTACAGTAATAGAGATCAGTGAACATTACATTATCAACCATCACCAACCTCAAAAAGAAATCACCAAAATAATAACGCTAGTGTAAATTTTGTGTAACTACTTTTTTGCAAAACAGTGTCACAAAATCGTCATTGTATACGCGAAATAGAAAAAATATTTATGCGGTAAATTTTTCTAATTATCAAGGTAAGTTATTTCCTCCAATTTTAAATTTAATTTAAAAAACTTGTCTTTTTTAGGGACCCTTAGGAGGTTGTGGTTGTGGTGACCAACAAATGACAATTTTTTTAAATTCTAATTATTAAATCAAAACAATTGGTTTCAACAGGATGGAGTTCCATCCTATCAAGCAATACAAAAATTAGTAATTATTTAAATAATATATTTCAAAATAGGATTGGTTAAAGTTCGGTCAATTGGCTTTACTGGTTTACCGAAATTGATTACTTTGACAGATACTGAATTTACACCTTTGGTTGATGTGATAAATAGCTCTTCTTACTCTTTAGTAACACCAACATTTTTTTAAAAATAAATAATAATTCTGTAATTCAAAAAAAGTTTCATGTTTTGCAGTTTGAATACTTCTCTTCTTTATACAAATTTTAAATGGTTTAACAAAGTATTTTCACTTATAATGGTTAAAGGATACTAAAAGCTAACCTAACCTAACCTAACTTTTTACTCAATGCTAATAGCAAGTTCATTTTAAAGGAAGTACGACAGAAATTTAGTTTACAGTAACCAGTATGTTTTCTAAAATATTTCAATCTTTATACAGCAGTAAATAATAGCTATTTATTCCGTTATATAGTTTATGAGGGCATAAAAATTTATATTAGAGTAGGATACAATATTAGTCAAATTTTTATATTAACCCATCAAAGATATATACAAATTTTAAATGGTTTAACAAAGTATTTTCACTTATAATGGTTAAAGGATACTAAAGCTAACCTAACCTAACCTAACTTTTTACTCAATGCTAATAGCAAGTTCATTTTAAAAGGAAGTACGACAGAAATTTAGTTTACAGTAACCAGTATGTTTTCTAAAATATTTCAATCTTTATACAGCAGTAAATAATAGCTATTTATTCCGTTATGCATAGTTTATGAGGGCATAAAAAATTTACATTAGAGTAGGATACAATATTAGTCAAATTTTTATATTAACCCATCAAAGATATATTGGTAAGATTATATGTCAAAAAAGGAGTTAATTGGTATAATTAATGATGTCAGTTACTTTGAACTTCGCAATAACATAAATAACCACATATAAACAAACAAACAAAGAAGTAACAATACATGATCCTCGAAATTTTAAAATAATTCTATACCTTAAAGCTAAACTGTATTAACTCTATTTTTTCCAAAATTAGTATTATCTCACTTTCCTACTAAAGAATGATCTTTCAATAGGTTAATAATATTTACCGACTCCAAATTTTGCAAATATTACAAATACTTACAAATTTTTTAATTTAGATTAAATATTATTAACCTATGAAATATCATGATTTCTTTAGTAGGAAAGTGAGATAATACTAATTTTTGAAAAAAGGAGTTAATACAGTTTAGCTCTAAGTACAGAATTAAGAGTAGGTATAACTGGCACTAGGGTATGTACCCCAGGCATGGAGAATGGCTAAGGTAATATTTTTACTAAAAGAAGGACACAACCAATCCAAAAGTCTACAGACTCACAAGACAGACTTAAACCAATTGATATCTATCAGATAAGTAGCTTTTAAGTAGATTGTATGGTATTCCCCTAATTCCATAAAATTCGGTTTTCTCAAGTAACAGGTCATGTGGCACGGTATCGAATGCTTTAGACAAATCGCACAAGACCATATCAGTAGTTTATTTCTGATCAAGTTTGGACGCCACTGCCTCAACTAACTGTAACAGAGCTGATGTAGTTGACTTTTGTTGTATGTAACCGTGCTGATTCTGATGAAGAAGGTTATGCTTTTCTAAAAATGTCGTTATTTTGATCTTGATTGCCTTTTCCCATAGTTTTGAAAAGGGCAAGATAGCTTAAGGTCTATAGTAGTTACAGTTGTCTTCCGCTTCTTTTTTTGGAATCGGTATTATTCTTGCAATTTTTAGTCCTGCTGGGAAATACTCTGCGAAAAACTTTTGTTCAATAGTTGAGTTAGAGGACCAGTCAAAGCATGGCATATGTCTTTAAATGTTTTTGTCGTTTCTTTTGGTTTTAAAGTTTTAATTAATTTTGTTACGTCTGCTTCGCAAACAGAACTCAATAAAAGAGAGGTCGTTACATGAGAATTTGCCCGGTGAGATATTTTTTTGTAGCTCTGCCGCTACGTTTCCCTAGTGTTTACTAAAATCTGTTGGCGTTAGCTTACCACCATAAGGTTTGTTCTTCTTGATGTATTTTCTTTCGGAATTAATAACACTCCATATGGCTTTGGGTGTGTTTGAGTTTTCAGTATTTTTTTTTATATTTGCCATCTTCTTTTTAGATTAAATTTGTGTAATGTAAAGCTTTTTCATTTCTTGGTATACTCTTTTAGAATCCGCATTCTTAACGACGGTACAAATTGTCTTCATGGCGTCCAGTTTTTTCCCGTATTCTAGTAGCTGTATATCACTTTTTATTATATTTTTATTAGAATCAATGGTAGTTTTGAAGATTTTATGGAAACTACTATACGCTTCTTGAGCCTTCATCGCCTCCAAGAAGGTCCAGTCAACGTTTTGTAACCGCCAACGAAGTAGGTATATGTTTTCATCTTTTAATTCTCTTGCAACGATTTTTTGTTTTCTAGTGATATCTTGTGATTTAAAGCTTACAAGTTGAGCCGAATGATCATATATATGAGCATCTTTAGTTGCGAGTCCGAGTATGATAGAATGGTCTACATTAGAGAATACATTATCTATGCAACTTGAACTATTTGAGGTAATTCTTGAAGGATCTTTAAATAAAACTCTGAAACCGAAGCTTCCTACTGTTTGTATTAATTTTTCACAACCCTTCGAGCTCATGTCAAAACGAACATTATAATCGCCCGCTATAAAAATATGATATTTCTCATAGTGAGTGGCTAAAAACTCCAATAAGATATTTATTTTGTCTTCAAAACCGGCAAAGTTTAAGTTGGGTTATATACTGTTATGATAAGCGTCTTTTTTGACAATAATTCGATTACCGTAATTTCGATAGTTTTCTCACATGATAAACCTTGTAAGTATGTAATTGTTTTAAACGAAATATTGTTTTTCAGAGCAATAAGTGCTCCACCGTTTTTAATATAATTTTCTGCAATGTCGTAATTTTTAATGATTAAACTTTTTAATGCTTCTTCTGTCAGCAGCGTCAACCCGGTTTTCTTCCAAAATTACACCTAGTAGATCTAACTTATTTAATCTGGATTGTATGCTTAAATTTAAGATAGTAAATTTATCATTTTGTTTTTTACCATTTTGTTTACTTTCTTGGCCAGCAAAAAACTGATAATTCTTTATAATTAGGTTTTTCGGCCATGCCTCGAGTGTCTTTAGATCATCCAAAACTTCAAAAGGTACACCAATCTTAAAAGCTTTGTTTTTATTTGTATTATTTTCATGTTTTTGGATTTCTTCAACTCCAAAACTTCTGAGTATTTAGAGGTCAAGAAATTCTTAATATCAGTTTCCGTTGTGTTGCAATTTACTCTTCCGATGAAAAGCCAGCTCATTTTTCTGCTGCTTTAAAACTTGCAGTAAAGAATTTGCCGGTTGTTTGAATAATATTTTGTTTCTTATGTTTTATACTTACGGTTTTCCATTCAGTTGACGATATCTCTCGTCGTAGATGCAGATAAATTTGTTTTACAGGTTTCTGTATTTTTGTTGTTATTAATAGTTACAGTTTTCTGTATTGCAGGTAAGTTATCTACTTGCAATGATATTCTGTCGTAATTCTGTATTATTGTTGCCTGCTTTTGCAATCGTCTGGTTTTGTTTACAATTTTTTACAACATTATCGTTTTTTAATAAGTCAAATAAATCTTTTGAATATCTATTTGTTCCCCAAGTTGTTCTTTAAAATGAACAAAAGGGAAGGATGACCGAGGTTAGAACCCTACTCAGTAAAGATGAATGTCTCATGCTGATTGTTTTGACAGAATGGACCGTAGTTAATTCTTTAATTGTTTTAATACATTTATTAAAACTTTACATACATTTATGTAACATAACATAGTAATTTTACTCGTACATCTGAGCCGTTCGTGTGTACACATTGAGTTGTACTCGAAGACTCTCTTCTTGATCGTACCCTTACGCGCCATCAAAATAGTTCATGCGTGGGGATGCTTACACATCCGTAATACCGCCAAATTCAAAAAACACAATAACATTTAAAATAACTTTAGCACTGATGTCACTTAGAGATAATATCAGCAAGAAATTCCTATTTGAAACCACGCACTGCACGGCATTAGGCAACAAAGAAGATTAAACCTCAGGCAGAATACATATCCCAACATAGGAAAGTGAGATCTCGTGGTACAAATTAAAAATTAAAGTAAGTATTGGAATGGGAGTATTTGGGTCGAAAACCACATACTCGAAATCTATGGGCCAATTCACCAATACTTTCCAGGTGGAAGTATATACACGTTGTGCCCAGTTGAAAACTGGATAGAAGGTATGTTAGTTATCATGCCCGACAGCCAGACGCCCACTAACTCAAATATGGTAAAGATGTACAAAACTAAGCTAAACGAACTGAGAGTACTTAATAAGATCAAGCTCACCTGAATTTCAGAACACAGTGGGTTTGAAGGCAATGTGCAAGCAAATGCCCTTGCTAGAAAGAGAGCGGCTACCCTCTCAACTAGACGAGAAATCTTCTAGGGTATTGACAAGCTCACATACAAGAAACGTTCCGGATCGAAAAAAGAGACTAGTAACTCTAAGACAATCAAAGATTCTACTAAGGGATTTTACCCAGAGAGAAACAAATGATTGGGAAGTTTTTAGATATCGTAAAAACAATACGACAAACGCTAAAATCACGTGTCTTCTTTCTGCGCATGCTCATATAATCTACTTACGGAATGTGAATTCACACTCTTCAGAAGATGGAGAAGTTTCGGCGACCAATTCGTGAACCTGGAGGAAATAACTCCATTAAATTCCGAGTAAAGTATCAAACTCCTTAGGAATATTGGCCTATAGAAAGTGCTTTAAACACTGAAAGGGGAAGCACAATAATCAGGATTGATTTAGTGCAATGTCAACCCCAGATAAATCTAATCAAATCGACCATAACTGATGTAGCCGAGCCCAAAAAACAAATTAATAATTCGGTCCCTTTTGATAATAACGTTTTCATTTTCTTTTATTTCGAATTTGACAGAATTGGACAATTTTTGTGTTTATAAAATATCTAATCTCACTTACCAGTTTCATTAGCCGCCAGAACAAACAATGTATCTCTGGTTATGCATTGGGCTGTTACCATCAATGTTGCAGAGTGATGACATCAAAATGATAACAGTCGATGGTAACCAATTCTACATATTGTATACCAAACGGTGGCTTTGTATTGGTTTTATATTAAGCCATCTACTGTTTTATGCATTATTTTGACTGCACACAACAAAATAAACCATAAATAATATAAAAGATAATGAAGTCCAATAATTGACTTTGCTGAATGTTTCAGAGTTATATTTTTTCACGCCAATATCGTGACGCTGTAAAAAGTGCACGTTATTGTATTGACGTTCTTGGTTAATGTTCTGTTTAAGTACAACGGTTTTTTGTGAAAGTAAAAATGCCATTTAAATGTAGGTTTTCTTCTAATTCTATTTCATGACGGTTCTGATAAACATATTTTTATTTCTATAAAAACGTGCATAAATGTATCAACATAAGTGTTGTCAATTTGCCCATCAAGACATGAAGTTAAGATGCGCATTAGACATGTCTTCTTAAATGAATACGAACCTAATTAATTTACTTTAATCACAGATAAAATACCTTACAGATGTACCACCGTATGTAATAAGTTGGACGTCAGTTTTTGTCGGCGATTTGGAAATAGTTTGGAAGCGGCTCACTTTTAACATTGGCGCTGTAGTAGCGCTATAGATACCACAACTATTTGTATACAGATGGCTCTTGTAAAAATTCACTACAGTTTCCTTTCTTACATTATAGCACAGAACCAGACAAAACAATAAATGCAATACATACGAATTCAATTACAATTGAACAGCTTCTAGCATTGTAGATACAATATAATAAAATTTTTAAAGCGTTACAGTAAATTAAAATTACAACCTAATTATTTTACAAATATTGTCCCTTTACCTTTTAAGTAAAGTTTAATTACAAAAAGCGTACGTTCCGGATAAAAATATTACTCAAAGTTCTGCATAAATTCCGAGTATTTTTAAAGGTTGTCAATAAAAGAAACTAACACCTATTGCTGTTTTCAACATTTATCCGCACCCCAACAAAATGACAATAAAATTACATAATTTTTTCATTATAGTATCTATACTAAAAAAATTTCATTCTATACTTTCATTCATAATATTTACAAACTAAAACAAAAAACCAAAGATAATGAAATCAATTGATTAGTGTTTAAATTTATACGACAGAAGTTAATTGAATAAGTTAAATAAACACTTTAAACATGCCGAGACACCTGTAAAGAATTACGGCAGACTTTATGGTAACTGATACGATTGAATGAAAATACCGAACACGAAGGTTTAATAAACCCTTACATATATGTATAAATCTGGAAGTAAATATTTTTTAGTGACATCTAATATTTTCACCTGAGTGAATGTAGTGATAGTTCACCGTGTACAATAATTGTCTATAAATTAATTATTCCCAGTGTTATTACGAAATATCATTTTTGAAATAGTAAGTCAGCTAGTGAACATTTTATCATGACTTCTGCAAGTGGAAATATGTGCCAATACATTAACTGTCGAAAATCAGCTAGAAGTCATCCCGGCTTAAAACTTTACCGATTTCCAACAACAAATTATCAAAATGGATCACTAATTCGGATGTGTAGTAAATTCTTATTTGTGTATATGTTAAATTAGGTTTTATCTGTAGAGTGCACCATCAATCATTTCGAAAAGCTTATTTTTATTTCACATTATTGTTCAAGAGTAGGAAATGAGTATTTTTAAAATCCGGCGTCGAGGTTGATATTTTGTGCTAGCACAGAGTAAACTTACCACCGCCCTACAATTGTTGTTGATGACGGACTTTAAAAATCTACTCGTTATAAGCCCAGAAATACCGACGATTTCAATATCAAAAAGTCGTACGATTATTTTTTTTTAACAAATTAGAATTAACAAGTACTTACATAAAAAAACTTGAGATTTCAAAAAAATGGTGAACCCATAAATTGAGCTACACAACAATGTTTAAAACGACTGCAACAGTATCAAAAATTTCCAAATTTAAAATTGTTTTTTAATATAATAATTTGAGTTACGGATTTGTTTTTCTGGAAAAATATTTAGTAAAAACTAAGACAATGTAGAGCAGTATATATAATTGCCCATATTTAAAATAAGGAGTGCAAACTCAAAAATTGTTTTTTTTTCATTTGTGGGCCATAATTTAAGTTACGGATTTGTTTTTTGGAACAATGTTTAGAAAAATGTAGAACAGTATCGAAATGTTTTTGAAAAAATGGGTCCCAGTTAAAAAAGTAGTTTTTCTGCTTTATTCGAAAACTATTTGAGTTAAAACAGTGTTACTATGGAACAATGTAGTACAAAGCGAGAACATTCGGTAACAAATGTGACGAAACAAGATTAAACGATGTCCGTTCTTTTGGTGCAAATTGTATATTTTAAAAAATATGATTTTCAGGAAACGCAAAACTTGCAACTTTAAATCCCAAGACTTTAAGAAATTGTTATGTTTGTGAATGTCACTTTACAACTGAATCATTCACAAAACCTGACAAGAAACGTTTGCTGAAATCTTCCGTGCCATTATCGTACAAATCCCAATATGTATCATCTGAATCTTCACCTGAAGTTTTAAAAGTCATGACCCCTAAGAAAGTTTACACACCAATTTTTCCAACTTTATCTCCTCCTCTCACTCGAAACCAGAATTTAAAAAAATTCAGACGATAATGAAACTCCTACGGTTAGTCTACAAACCCAAGACTTTTTAATTGATGTAGCATCGTTACCATTATCATCATTAAGGCATAATAAAAGAAAACTATTTGGATCCCAGATTGATTCTCCGAGGAAAAAAATTAAGAAGTTTATTAGAAACTAAAACAAAATGATAAAAAACGAAAACTCACAAATTTCCAAATTAAAAAAAAGATATTAAAAATGAAAGCAATTACCCATTTTAATGATATTAGCTTTATTAATAACATTCCGTTTCCACAACGACGTGCTCTTGTAAGAATGCAACTCCAACATCGAAAAAATCAAAATGGTTAAAAGATGAAATAGATTTTGCAATTTCTTTGTATTACAAATCCCCTACAACTTATAAATTTTTAAGGAAACAAAATATAGTTTTGCCTAGCATAAGTAGTATTAGGCGATGGATTGGTTCATCTCAGTTCAGACCTGGGTTTAGTCCAAAGTTGTTACATCAAATTCGACTAAAAGTTAATTGTATGACTACCCAAGAACGTACGTGTGTTGTCTGCTTTGATGAAATGAACATCAAAAGTTCATTGGAATATTCTAATGCCATGGATTTCATTGAAGGATTTGAAGATCTAGGAATTTTAGGAAGAAGTACGAAAGTTGCTAAAAAAGTTTTGGTGTTTATGGCTAGAGGATTGTACAGTAACTGGAAGTTACCATTTGGTTATTTTGTAGCTCATACCGGTGTTTCATCTAATAACTTGGTTATTTTGTTAAAAACTGCTATAGAAAAGCTATTTAGCTGTGGATTATTTTCTAAAATTATAATTTGTGATCAAGGGTCACCAAATGTTTCTGCTTTTAAGCAGTTGAGTGTCACAAAAGATAAACCTTTTTTTTTATTTTAAAGAACAAAAAGTATTAGCAGCACATGATGTACCTCACATATTTAAAAGCATAAGAAACAATTTGCTTTCAGGAGACTTTATTTTAGACAATGAAAGAGTTAGTTTTAAAGACATTAGTGACGTATATTTTATACACAAAAATAGTTTTAGTGCTCGCGCTCTTTGTAAGCTTACAGACGCTCATATTTCGCCAAACTCTTTCCAAAAGATGTCGGTGAAACTTGCAACTCAAGTTTTTAGTCATAGTGTTGCAGCCGCTATAGAAACAGGCATTGCTACCGGAGAATTAAAAAACAAAACAGCAAGAAACACGGCAAATTTTGTAGCAATAATGGACAAAACTTTTGTTTGTTTAAACAGCCGTAGAATGTATGACAAAAATCCATACAGATCAGCCCTTTCAAATAGTAATAATCTGGGTACACAAGTTTTACAAGACACAAAATCTGTTATGTAAAAAATTTAAAAAAATGACAAGAAAGGAATTGTTTCTAGACCTCCCTGTTTTGATGGCATTATTCAAACTATCAATACATTTGTATTGCTACTTCAAGAAGAAGTGAAATTAAACAATACGTTCATTTTAACTGCCAGACTTAATCAAGATGCGTTAGAAAATTTATTTTCTGTCTTTAGACAACGTGGTGGTTTTAATAGAAATCCTACAGTTAGGAAGTTAAGAACAAGCTTCCACATTAACGCAATATCAAGTTTATTGATTCCAAGCAAAGTTGCAAACTGTGAAGTTGATGATGATCAATTCCTATTGACCGATGTTCCAACAGAGGCACCTAACCAGGAAGAAACTGAAGTTTTATCGGAAATATGTGATCGTGGTTCAAGTTCTTCTTCATCAACTTCATCACTACCAACTACGAGTAGCAAAAATTAAACTTGAAGATTGTGCAACAGCATACTTTGCTAGATATAATCTAGCAAAACGTTGTCTTGATAAGTTTAAATGTGACAACTGTGAAAAAGTCTTGGTAAGAAATAACAAATTAAACAATAAAAAGGAATTACTGATAATAAATAGAACTTATGATAATTTATTTCCAACATCGGTTGGGTTACGTAAGCCTAGTGACTCTTTAATACAATTTGTAGAAAAAAGTTTAGATGTATTTAATGATATTTTCAACAAAAATCTAGATAGACTGCTTTTAAAAACATTTATTATTGAAAAGATTCAGAATAAACATATCACCGATATTTTACATAACCTAGACTACTGCTCTCTTCATAAAAATTATTTATTAGACATGTTAATAAAAGTAAGAATTTTCAAAGAATGTAAATGGAGAAGTAGTTACAAGGTAGATGAAGTAAAATCGCGTTCTAAATTAAAAATTCTAAAAAATTAGTAAGAAATTCTTAGTATCATTAGTTTATTATGTTTCATTGTTTTAATAGTTTGGACGCTAGTGGCATATATATTGGCCAATTTATATCTCCGAGTATATTTCGGTATGTAAAATAGTTGAGGTGTACATATATAAAACATTTCAAAACGGCGTTACACTGAATATTTAATTAGGGATAGCTATGGACGCACCGCACAAATTTATTAAAAGACAAAAAGATGATGATTTTAGTCTTTCATTAAACCTAATCCTACGGTAGAAAATGTTGATTGTGATATAAACAATCCTATAAGTAATTTCAGTAAAGATGACTATGTTTTCACTAGTAACCAAACCCATTTGAAAATGGGCCTAATCTAGACAACCCTGAATCATTGGTTAAACTCACTACAGTGAGAGACTGTATCACTGGACTTAAATTAGCTAATGCTTTTTGTAGGTATAGTTCTCATTTTTTGTTTGAATAAATTTAAAACTGTCGGAATCTGGCTATTGTCATAAACCTTTCGACTTTTTTTGTATGGTAATATTTTATTAATTATTTCTACCCTTTCAAAATTTGTCTACAATTAAAAAAAAATAATTTCCTAAATAATAATATAATAAATAAACTCCTAATGGAATCTCGTCATAATACACCCTGTAATAGGTAATTATAAAACAGTAATCATAAAAATTATTCTGAAATTAATTAAAATTATTTAGTATTAGCACAAATATATCTTTTAGCTGTGGTATTAGTTCTTTTATTGGTAAGCACTTAGGTATCATTTAACAATCAATTCTTAGAACATAAAGAATTAATTCATACAATTTAATTACAATTATTCAAATAAGTTTATCTTATATATTTAAGAATTTGTTTATATTAGAACAGCTTTGTGAAATTATTTATATCAAAATTATTATCGTTTGCCTTATTTATGTGTTTAAATCTCGAATTTCAAATTTATTATTGTTTTCATGTCAATAAGCATTTCTTATTATTATGTATTAAACTAATATTAGATAGTTTTAATTAATTTTAGAATAATTGTCATGATCACTTTATTATTATTATAGTACAAAAAAGTATTGGTCGAGATTTTAAGTTGTACTAAGGCTTTTAAAACAATGGTTGTACTGTGTTTAGATTCGAAAGACCTGCAAAGAATTACGATAAGAAATAAGAGTCGCGTAACTGGAAATATCACCTGAAGGTTGATTTATTAATTTAGTGGGCGATTTACTCGCAGTTACATATGTAATCTATAAATACAAAAGTAAATGTAAAATTGTATTAAATTATTGATTAAAAAAATCATAAAAACTATGTAAATTTTCCATGAACGAAAACAACAGCAAACATTTGAAGAAACTTCAATCAACGCTGTATAATTCATGTATTTATTTGTGCTTTCATAAAGATAACATTGCTTTTACAACAGTACCCTCTGTAATGCAGTAGTGTCAAAGTATGATGCACTAACTTCTGTGTTTTTGCTATTCATAATTATTTTACCTACAGCGGTATCTTAGTTATCAATACTTGACACACTACATATTTTAAAGGAAAACGTTAACCCATTAACCGCCATTGATGCGTATACGCAACATTACGTAGTATTTTTTTATAGATTAAAAATACATTAAAACTGCTTGTGTATGTTTAGTTTCACGAAACACCCTTCAACATACGTTATCATATTTTTTCTTTCTATTTTTGTTTTATACTAAAAATGATATAAATTTTCTAATTTGGCGAATTACTAACCAAACGGTAACGTTCTTTTAGAATCTTTCCATTTTGGTAAAATTGACCAATAATAATAAATTATTGGTTGACGTTTTACTTATAGGTTCATTGAAAGCATCTGCACATCTAAAATTAGTCTTCTAAGAAATGGCTTAGGTATAATGCAGTTTGAAACTAATGTTGCGTTTACGCATCATTACCGAAAGTAACACAACGCGCGCACAATTTGTCAGACTCTCGGTGCTTTCCGTTCACAATTTACCGTTGTTACCGTCATTCATATTTGTTTTAAAATTTTGTTGTGATTGTTGTGTTAGTAGTAAATTGTTTTTACTTATTATAATGTCTAATTGGAAGCTGCATTACAGAACGTAACAGGCCACTAACTATCCAAGAGTTAGAAGCCGAAATAGAAAAAATTGCAAATGACAATATCGATTGCGTCATAATACCTCCAGAAGTTGATGACTTGACAGATGAGGAACAAATTGATGACAATTTATTAACAGGTAAAGAAATACTTTTTCTAAAATATTTTGATTATAATCATTCAGCTGACGATACACCTGGCGACATTGTGGGCACATTTGAAATAATGTCAGCACCTGATGATGAAGATAATGAAGACAAGGAAAGTATTGAACATTCTCCTTCACACCGTCAAAAAAGCAAAAAACCTCGTGCAATCCAAATTGGAAAAAAGTAAACCCGGTTTACACCAATGAACCATTGTCTACCGAACATGAACACGTTCAAGAAATAAAAGACAATATTGGTGGTAAGACACCTTTGGAAGTATTTTCACTTTTTTTTGATGAAAGCGTTTGGAATTTAATTACTGATTTTTCTGTTAAGTACGCCTACGACAGTAATAGACATGACTTCAGCATGGAGAAAGATGAATTGAAAAAATTCGTAGGAATAATGATTCTAACAGGTTACCACACATTACCTCAAATTGACATGTATTGGAGTAGAGATGAAGACAAAGGAATTGATTTAGTTAAAAACTGCATAAGTAGAAATAGATTTCGCAGTATAAAGAGAAATCTACATGTTGCAGATAACTCTCAGTTGTGTAAAGAAGATAAATTTTCTAAATTGCGCCCTTATTTGATATAATAAAAAAAAAAACCTACAGTTCGGAATATTCGCTCACAATTTATCAATCGATGAAGAGATGGTTCCCTATTTTGGACGGCATTCAGCCAAAATGTTTATAAAAGGAAAGCCTGTACGTTTTGGATTTAAATTATGGTGTCTTTGTTCGGCTGATGGGTATTTGTTCCAATTTATTCCCTATGGTGGAGCTCGAACAGAGAAATCAGAATTAGGATTAGGGGCTGATGTCGTACTAGATTTGCTTTCTGTAGTACAGCATAAATCAAATCATAGATTATTTTTGACAATTTTTTTCTTCCTACAAGCTATTTTATATTCTGAACCAAAAAAAAATATTTGCAACTGGAACAATTCGAGATAATCGAATAGAAAAATGCCCACTAGAGAACACAAAGTCTTTAGGCAAAATGCAGAGAGGTTCATATGACTATCGCTTTGACTCAAACAGTGAAGTGTGTGTCGTCCGCTGGAATGACAATTCTGTGGTGACTGTTATAACAAACAATTGTCACATTCAACCGGAAACGTTAGCCAAAAGGTACAATAGAAAAGAAAGGAAAGAAGTAAATATTACGCAACCAAATGTTATCAATGAATATAATAAATTCATGGGGGGTGTCGACCTTCACGATAATGGAATAGCTAATTATCGAATCAAAGTCAGAGGTAAAAAGTGGTGGTGGCCTCTTTTTACAAATGTAATTGATAGCGTGATAGTAAATTCCTGGCGAATATATAGACTGGCTAATGATGACAAAATAACACAACTCGATTTTCGCTCAAATTTAGCATTAGCTTTGATAAAGTGCGACAATTCGAATTCAAATATTCGTCCTAGAGAAGCAAACATAAATAGAGGAAGACCCTCACAAGCCAATCTCCCTAAGGAAATGGTGACTGATAATGTGGGGCATGTAATAATTGAGCATTCGGAAAAAGCAAGAAAAAGATGTAGGCATTGCAAGAGCCAAACAATTTATATGTGCAAGAAATGCCAAGTTCATTTACACTCACATTGTTTCGCGGCGTTTCACTCTCAATGATGCCGCAATAGTATATTGCTAATGGCCATTAATGCGTATACGCAACATTTTATAGTGGGTGACTGATTTGTATTTTTTAATTATTTTTGCCTAATTATCTTAATTTATGTGTTTTGAGCTAAGTTTAAAAATAAAAATAAATTAAAATAATTTTTTCAATGCTTGGCCGTGAATGGGTTAATTTGTGTATCTGTGCTAACTGCCAATATGTCCTATTGCATGGACTATCTGTAAGATATATTTATCTGTGCTTTAATCGCAGATAACGCTTTCTAAATAAGTACAATGGAACGATGAGAATTTACAGCTTGCTCTACAAGCAATGAATATTGGAAAATCAAAAAATTCAGTTTCCAAACAATTTAATATACCGAGAAGGACAATCAGTCGGAATATATAAGTAGTAGCAATGGGGGCATTCAGCAGCAATAACTAGTACATTTTGCAATTACTCTCTGTACATGCAAGTACACGGCGTGTACTTAGCGTAATTGCGCGCGCTTGCGGGGTGTAGCCGATGTACATGTAGTGCTTTTTCAATTACTCTCGGTGCTTGCTACTTTTTTAATTACTCGGTACTTGTGGGGTGTAATTGGTGCAACCCTTTTCACCGCCTCCTTGATGAAGTAAGATGGCTGATGCATGTGCGCTTGCGGGGTGTAGATGATGTACATGTAGTGCATTTTCAATTACTCTCGATGCTTGCTGCATTTTTAATTACTCTCGGTACTTGTGGGGTGTAATTGGTGCAACCCTTTTCACCGCCCCCTTGATGAAGTAAGATGGCTGATGCATGTGCGCTTGGGGGTGTAAACGATGTATATGTAGTGCTTTTTCGATTACTCTCGGTACTTGCTACATTTTTAATTACTCTCGGTACTTGTGGGGTGTAATTGTTGCAACCCTTTTCGCCGCCCCCCTTGATGAAGTAAGATGGCTGATAGTGGGACTCGGCCATTGAGGGTGGCCATCTTTTCGAGTACTTGTTGATATGAGTGCGATGATTGGATAATTCGCCGCCCCCGGTAGGGGGTGGAGCGCAGTTAAGGCGGCGATTTTTGATTAGAATTGTGGGCGTGGTCGTCTTTTCGAGTACTTGTTCATATGAGTGCGATGATTGATAATTCGCCGCCCCCGGTAGGGGGTGGAGCGTTGTTAAGGTGGTGATTTTGATTAGAATTATGATATATTTGATAATGATATGCAAGATGGCCGTCTATAATTACAAATCGTCGACACCGCCCCGCGTCGCGGTGGGTTTAATTAAGCCGCACTCGAGATTACCGAACAAGTTGGAACAGGGAATTATGTCCTTTTCTAACCAAGCTATCTCTCTCTCTCTCTCGATGCAGGTGTTGGTTAATTATAAATGCATAGATTGCAACGGGTGGATTTAATTAAGATGACCTAGACAGATAAACAAGTTGGATCCTGAAATTGCGTCTTTTCTAACCTGTTTATCTCTCTCTAGTTGTTTGAAAGCCCAGGTGTTCCTTAATTATATATGTGCGGGTGTAAATTACGGATCACGCTTGTGATAAAATAAAATGAAGCGGTCATTAGTTTCTTTCGAGTCTTCGTGGAGGTGATTTCGGTTGTTCTTAGTGTTATGAGCGATAAAATAAGTTGTGATATAAAAAATTTTATTCAGCGTGCAAAATCGCGCCCGTTCCATTAAATTTGGATTCCCCGGCTACGACGATTGGGTTTGTGGTGGTGGTGTTGAACAGAAAAATCAATGGATACGTTAAACACAGGAGTCAACAGCAGCAAAACGCTCCGGTGGATTCGAATTCGTCGTCGTCGTCTTCGTGGTCTTTTGCCACGGAATACGACATAGCCAACGAGTCGAGACTTCTCAATTTCAACAACGCTTCGAACGAGAAGCTGGTGAACGCGACCTGCTATAAGCTAGACTATGACGATGAGGGAAAATATATAGAAATCGGGTACAGTACTTATCTGCAACTTACACCGGTAATTAGAATTTGGAACAGCCCAGAGTATAATGGTGTATGCAGCGCAAGTGGCCCACACAATGCGCATTACAACGATCGAGAAAAAACAATGTCCTGCTAACCATTGACGAATGGAAGAAGCTAATGGGGCTCCGCAATCATCTCATGAACGACTTTTTCTGCAACTCCGTCGGCGAAGAGTTTAGACAGGAGTTTGTAGATGTTAATGATGGACCCATAGAGTGCATAAGTAAAACTTCTGACATATCTCGCGATGTGAAAAATCGTTTACACTACAGAATATCATCCCGATTTGATTGGTTGGAACGCCTGTAGTGATAATGGTTTTGTAAACACAATCACTTTAACCCGTGATTATAAAATTGCGTTCTAAACAAGTGGGATGTGGATTGCATGTTTGGTTTGAGAGAAATAATTAATTATCGGTTGGAGTTAATGCAATCACACAATCTGGAAGCGTTCTACAACCATGTAATCAAGCGTGTTGCAATCGAGCAGGGAAAGAAGAAAACATTGGATCAATCCAACTACGACGATGATGGCTGGAGTGTTTATGACGCGTATGAAAAACTGTTAAACATTGAATGTAATATTAATTCGCACAATGTATTATGTTTAATGGAAGTTTTATATCGCCGTCCTAGTTTTATTATGTCGTGTGTAGCGGAAAATATGCGTTAGAAACCAAGCATCGATGATGCTTTTTATGTATTTCTTTTCATGTATTGTTTTAAATATATGCATATTTGTCTAGTAAATAATTTTTTAATCAAGCCTACAAGATAAAAAAAATATTCTATGATGTCTGTATAAATATATTTGCATGCTAATTGTCAAGCAAAAGGCGTCATGCTGGCATCAAAGAAGGGTAAAAATGAAGTGCAAACAAGGAACTGGTGTTATAAACAGTCTAATTAACAAACTTCCTGTAGAATTACACCTGCCAGGGTATCAATATTGTGGACCGGGCACAAAGCTACAAAAACGGTTGGCCAGGGCGATGCTGGTATTAATGCCCTAGATTCGCACTGCAAAGCACACGATATCAGCTACAATACCAGCCCTAACGATTTAGCTGCAAGACATCGGGCTGATCATTTGCTCCAACAAAAAGCTTGGGAGCGATTCAAGTCAAAAGACGCAAGTTTGGGTGAAAGAACAGCTGCTCTAGCAGTTAGTGCGGCTATGCGTGCTAAGCGGTCATTAGGCATGGGTTTGAATAAATCAAAAACTAGAACCATGAAGCGAAAAATAAAGAAACGAAGAGTGAGAGCGTCGTTCAACAAAGTTCACCGTATGATTAAGAATAATACGAAAACTAATTATGTAAACGGCGGCGGAGGCGGTAACCCTATCTCTATGATTAAAAAGCCTACGATCAAGCGAAGCTGGCTGTTCGACATTTTGGTGGAAAACGAAACATAGTAATGCCTCGTATCATTCCAATCCCTAAAAAGTGGTGGAATATTACCATTTCTAATACCACTATTTGCCGGACTTTCTGCAACTGGAGCGCTCGCTGGTGGTGCCGCTGGAATAGCTAGAGCCGTTAACGACGCGAAAAACGCAAAGCAGCGTGCTGAAGAAGCTACTCGACATAACCGCACGATGGAAGCTATAGCCCTGGGGAAGAAAGGTAGCGGCATATACTTGAAGCCATACGGAAAACGCGGCTCTGCATTATATCTAAAACCATACACAAAGACCGGTTCTGCAACTATATCTGAAACCACATCGCGGTTCAAAAACTAATAAAGCTTCCCGAAAGAGCGTTAACAGATGTCGATTTGCGAAAGTTAGCTAGAAATGCGCCATACTTTAGAGATGTATTTATGCGCGATAATTTACCAAAAGAGGGACCTGCTGTGAACGAGTCAGCGATTGTAAACCTAGATAGTGTTCGGGGACCAGGAACACATTGGGTGTGTTATAAGAAACGAGGATCGAGAGTATGGTATTATGACAGCTTCGGCAATGTAAAACCGCCATCTGAATTAATCAAGTACTTTCGGGGATGCGAGATCTACTACAACTACAAAAAGGACCAGGAGTTTAATAGTGTAATTTGCGGGCATTTATGTCTTAAATTTCTACATTCGTAAATGTATTCAAATTTTGTATAAATAAATAAAATATCTATACACATGTATCATTAATCAGTTACAATGTCGATAACATTCAGTTTTGAAGGTGTTGGTAATACAGCTTCGCATGATTTTTATCCACCGATTGAATTAGACGAAAAATACAATCATGTGATTGGTCTGGTCGGATTTTTGGGTGTAATTCTATTCGAAATATTAACGACGGCAACGATAAATTATACTATATAGATAGTGATACTGCTAAAAATCTGCTAAAGCCCTCCATATCCCGCATGGATCATACGAAATAGATGAACTTAACAATTATTTAACAAAACAACTGGTTGCTGATTATCGTACAAAAACAAATTTAAGCAAAGAAGAGGGATTGGACGATACCTCTATATTTAAACTGCCTGGCAAACAATAATACTCTGGAAATGCGAACTTCAGAGTGTTTATGCGATTGACTTTACGCAGCCGGGAAATATTGGTCGTATGCTTGGTTTCGAACCCAAAATACTCAGCCGTAATATTAGCCATAAATCTAGTTGGATATTCAAAAATAAACACACACCAACATACACGTCGAGTGTAATATTATAAAAGGAGCGTACAGAAACGGGAGAATTGCAAAGACCTTGTACGAAGTGGACATTTCAGTACCACCAGGATATCGTTTGGATAAAATACCGAGCAATACCCAATATTTGGAGCTAAACACCCGCATTATAAGCAATATTAGCATCAGATTAGTCAATCAAAAGGCGAACCGATAGATTTTGGCGGCGACGAGCCTTTCACTGTGAGATTGGAATTAAAGAAAGAATTATGGGGTTAAAATTTAGTAAAAAGCACTTTTCTGTTGTAAACTGCGGCGGGCCAGATCTGCGGCTCTAATAAAAAACGCCGATTTCTATAAAAACAAATCATTCGCTGGAGGATCCATTAATAAACAAGCCAACAACAACACATCATCACAGATATTTCGTGCATTATCAAGTAAGAAGAAGAAGAAAATAAGAGCGTCAGCAATCACTTGACTGTAAAGAAAAACTTTTCTTAAAATCAATCGGTGTTAAGGTGAAACAATAACAGAAAAAGGAAAAAAAGATGAGCGAACAATTAAATATTTTCGACGATGCTCATTTCGACGATTCAATCGTTAGATCTGATATTCACACGTACTTGCCTTATGGGTCCAATAGTTATGCGCCATCAGACGAAATCAGAATTGCAATTCAAAGCCAGGATTTGATTACGGCCACCCACGATAGTTTTCTATACATCGAGGGTTATATTACCCGAAAGCAAGCAGACGTCGCAAAAACGTGTGATTTAACAAACAATTTTGCTTGTTTCTTGTTTGAAGAGATTCGATATGAATTGGGCGGACATCGCGTAGACGTTAGCAGAAATCCTGGTATCGGGTCGGCAATGAAGGGCTATGCATCGTATGGTGCTGCAGACAAGAAAGCGCTGGCCCACATTGATGGTCTCCATTGAATGAGAACTACTCTACAAGTGCAATTCAGCGCAAACGATGCTGATTTGGCCAAAAATTCGGGGTTTGTCTGCCTCTGAAGCACATATTCGGATTCGCCGAACATTATAGACAGGTTATCGTGAATAGTGAGGCAGGAGCTTGTTTTGATCAGATCGAGAACTGATTTGGATTGTTATTATGGGGAGGCCGATGCGACCATAACGCTTTCCAAAATTCAATGGAAAGTGCCGCACTTAACGCTCAGCGATAGAGCAAAGCTGAAACTGTTCGAGAAGATTAATAGAAACCCTGTAATCACCATACCGTTTCGACAATGGGAATTATGAATACCCCGCTTAAAGCAGGTTAAAACTGATACATGGCCGATAAAGACGTCTTCGCAATTAGAGAAACCCCGATGGGTTATTGTTGCTTTTCAGAAAAACCAAAGGAGACGCTCAAAAATGGCAAGGCGAGTGTTTTTGATAGCGGTAATATTACAGATATTAGATTACACCTTAATTCTGAGAGATATCCGTATGAATCCATGAATTTGGATTTTGGCACAAACAAGTATGCATTGGCGTATAGGAATTACATTAACTTTCAACGAGACTATTTACGATCGAAACGAATGCAATATTGTTGGAGGGTGCGCCGGTTCGAATGTCACATCAACAATCTCCATTCCCACATTCGACTATCAGCAATTTAAAAATTGCCCTGTCTTTATAATCGACTGTGCCAACCAGAACGAGAACTTGAAGAATTCTACCGTGGACGTTAAACTGGAATTAGAATCACGCAGCAAACTTTGAAAACAATATGGGCGCATACTGTCTAATCAATCCACGATGCCCTTATCCAATACAACTCCGATAACCGGTGAAGTCAAAAGGATGTAATACGGTCAATATGCAAGAGAAAACGAAAAGAAGACAAAAATATTCATATACACTCGATGTAATTTTTTGATAAAATAAATAAAGTGCATGTACTTCTAAAATATCTTTAGTATGATTTAAATAACCCACACGATAAGGTTGAATCGAGAGAAAATGTAAAAATTGTGACTCAAAAGTATAGATTACCAGTGCATAATAATGAATTAATGATGTTATGCAACAGCGACGTCAAACAAAGTAAACATGGTGTCTTACTACCGAATACAGTAAGAGCAATCATCGCGGGGCCGTCAAATTCGGGAAAAACTAACGCGATGTTCAGTCTTTTAACTGAAGCAAACGGTCTGAAATTTAAAAACGTTTACGTCTACTCCAAATCACTAAACCAAGATAAATACAAGCTGTTGTATGAGATTTTAACTGCGATGCCCGAAATAGGTTATTATACGTTCAGTGATAATGAAAATATTATGCCTCCTAACGACGCAAAACCCGACTCTGTATTTATTTTTGACGATATCGCGCTAGAAAGCAGGATAATATTAGGGCATACTTCAGCATGGGACGTCATAACTCGATAGACTGTTTTTATTTGGGTCAAACGTATAGCAGGATTCCCAAACAACTGATACGAGATAACACAAAGAAATGTTATTATCGCTTTTCCAGCAGGATGAGATGAATCTGAAACACGTGTTTTTGATGATCACGTTAGTCCTACAATTAACATGCAGGTTTTAAAAGAAATGTGTGGTGAGTGCTGGACTACGCCGCATGGTTTTCTGGTGATTAACAAAGACGCAGATTGATATAAAGCGGCGGACGTTATCGAAAGGGTTTCGACGAGTTTATATTACCTTAAGAACCGCAAGAATCTGTTTAGTTTCTCATCATATGCTCGTGGGTAAAATGGGTCAGATATATAGCAAGCAATTATGCGGAGTTATAGATAAAAAAAAGTGCGATTTTCTACAGTTGTAACTATCGGACAATGCTCACATGTCATTGGCACATAAACAGGCTCGTAAAGGACACTGGCATTTTTATGTACGATCGATCGAGCGAGGTTTGAAAAAAGAATAAATCAATTTGATGTTATACTAGCACCAATTCTTGATATAAAACACCGCGAAAAACATATGAATCAGAACCATCGCAGTCTGTGCAAATTTAGAAACATCTTATATATATATATTGGTATTATGTGCTGGATTTGATTAGTCCTCATGGATTAACAAACACGCGTCACACGGTGTGAGTTAGAACAATGGATTCCAAAGAAATAAATTTAAAAATAAGATACAGCAAGTTCGAGAATCGATTAGAAAAAATACAACGCTCTTAAACGTCAACGTTTGGACGCCGGAAAAGCATTTGTGGATACATATAAACCGATAATAACACCACTAACTAATATAGAGTCGACAATTAATTCGAAAAATGCTGACGGAAAGACCAAAAACTTGAATGGCGAAGCAGACATCAAAGAAATCGAAACAGTTGCGGGCGCGTCGGATTCTTCTTCGAATGTCGAGTTACCTACGTCGCGTTATGAATTAGAGATCGTATACGAATTTACTAGAACGTCAGCACCATCCATTACCACAAAAATATATGGAAATGTTAATGAGCGATACGCGAGGTGATAAAGTTGACTTTATGTATGGGGTTCATTACGACGCTGATAACAATAAATGGGTTATTGGAGATTCTGTTGTCAATATTCGCGATAAGGATCTTATTATTAATGGGCGTTTGTATAAAGGCACGCCTGGCTTGTACGAGCTGATATTTATGAAAAACCAGATAGAAAGCTGATTCACAAATCAGATGAACTTAAGTATGTAAGCATTCTTTATGATACAAATGTTTATAGAAGAGCGTATAACCCCGACGCTCCGATTAGAGCAAACAGAAGCATAAAATATACTGACACAATCAAGCCATTATTACGTAATCAACAAACACAAAAAGCAGTCTCGTCGTGTGCGAAATGATAAAGATAGCAGCGACGGTGATAGTGACGAATCTTTATCGTATCATTCATCGTCAAGCGGTGCGGCGGGGCGAGGTTTGTTTAAGAAATTCAGAAATAAACCCGTAGAGTATAGATACTGGAACAACATCCATGAGTTACTGGACGAATTACAAGTTTTT
>JALBCR010003134.1:0-40872 GCA_030710515.1 Abscondita cerata
TATTCATTGCAGAAGAGCCTTCAAGTTCATTCCTCAACTCACCGCTTATACCTTAATATACTATTCTTTGTCTAGAAATCTACGGAATTGTTGGGTCAACATCAACTTAAGAAAGTACTAAGTAATTCTCAAGTTGATTCCATCAATCACAACATTTCGAATTTGAAGTTTGAAAATGCCATTCAAAAAAACCTAGCGATAACTTCAAAACTTTAATGTAAGTAAGTTATTTTCTTACTTTAAATTTGAACTCACTTTAAATTATGTTTGTGGGTAGTTATTATTATGGATGATGGCAAATTAATGTTCAACGTGAAAACACGAACTTCTTAACCTAACTTAGTGAACGTAAACTATTTTTTTTACTTATTTTGTTTGTACGTTAATTCTAATTATTTTTTATACGGAGGGGAACGATTCTGAATAATCCCTTCTTGTCGATGTTGTTTTTTTTGATATATTAATCTAGTTAGATTCGGATAGGTATAAACCTTGGTTCATCGCAAGTGATGTCGTTGGTACGCCTTCACCGTCGAATTATTTCATATTTTTGATTCAACAAGCATTGAGGAGTGTGCATCAGAAAGGGAGAGATTCAACTGGCCGAGCAACAACCGTTGGTTGGCATAATTGTCCTACCAGGTTTGGTGCAAGTGGTATCGTTTATCTTTCTTCTCGAGTTAACACCCAACTTACTATGACAGTTATTGTCGTCGAACTTATTACTTACTTGCCGATACAAATAATATCGAAGCAGAATTTATTGATTTTTAATTTTGATTTGATTTGATATTTATTATGTATATGCAATGTGTTGTTTTTATATTGTGTTTGATGATTTATTATTTTATTTGCATAAATGCATGTATTATGTTATATTGATTTTTTCTGTGTTTTCTTTGTGTTTTACTAATATTAGACAAATTAAGTCATGAAACATACGACATTTTTAATAGACATATAGTAGAATACCCTTAGAGAACTCTATATTGTGAATCGTACATGACATGACATTTTATCCAATTAATAACGTACATACTAGTGGTCGCAACAAAAATCGACTAACCGATTAATCGATTATTCGATTTTCGATTAATCGCATTTTCAGAAAAATCTAAAACCGATTAATCGGTTTTTCAAAGTCATTTTTTAAAATCGGTTTTTAACTCGATTTTTAAAACAGGTTTTTAAGTTGATTTCTAAAATCGTTTTTAAGTGGATAGTTAAGTTAAGGTTTTAAAATTGAATACCTATTAATCGGTTTTCAAAGTCGATTTTTAAAATAGGTTTCCGAAGTTGATTTTTTAAATTGGTTTTTAATTCGATATTTAAAATTGGTTTTTAAGTCGATTTCTAGAATTGGTTTTTAAGTCGATATTAAAAATTTGTTTTTAAGTCAAGGTTTTAAAATCGAAAACCGACTAATTTGTTTTCAAAGTCAATTTTTAAAATAGGTTTCCAAAGTCGATTTTTAAGTCGATTTTGAAAATAGGTTTTTAAGTCAATATTTAAAATCGGTTTTTAGATCAATTTTTAAGTCGATTTAAAAGATCGGTAATTAAATAGATATTTAAAATTGGTTTTTAAGTTGTGCTTTTGTAATCGAAAACCGATTAATTGTTTTCAAAGTTTTTAAATCGATTTCTGAAATCGGATTTTAAGTCGATATTTGTAAAATCAATATTTAAGTCGATTTTTAAAATCGGTTTTTAAGTAGATTTTTAAAAATGGGTTTTTAGGTAGATTTCAAAAATTGGTTTTTAAGTGAATATTTATAATTAGTTTTTAAGTTAAGTTTTTAAAATCGAAAACCGATTTAAAATAGGTTTTCAGAGTTGATTTTTAAAATTAGTTTTTAAATCGATTTTCAAAATCGGTTTTTCAGTCGATTTCTAAAATCGGTTTTTAAGTAGATATTTTAAATCGGTTTTTTAGTCAAGTTTTTAAAAACGAAAACCGGTTAATCGGTTATCAAAGTCGATTTTTGAAATAGGTTTCTAATTTGTGGATTTAATCAATTTTAAAATCGGTTTTCAAATCGATTTCTAAAACCGATTTTTTAAGTCGAGATTTAAAATCGGTTTTTAAGTCTATTTAAAATCGGTTTTAAGTTGATTTAAAAGTCGGTTTTAAGTCGATTTTTGAAATTGATTTTTAAAATTGGATTTTAAATCAATTTTTAAAATCGGTTTTAAATCGGTATTTAAAATCGGTTTTTTGATTTTTTTAAAATCGGTTTTGTAAGTTGTTTTAAAATCGCTTTTTGAAATCTATTTTTGAAATAGGTTTTCAAAATCGATTTTTAAAATCTGTTTTTAAATCGATTATTAAAATCGGTTTTTAAGTCGATTTGTAAAATCGATTTTTAAGTTGATTTTTAAAATGACTTTTTAAGTAAATTTCAAAAATTGGTTTTAAGTGGATATTTAAAATTGGTTTTTAAGTTAAGTTTTAAAATCGAAAATCGATTAATCGGTTTTCAAAGTCGATTTTTAAAATAGGTTCCAGAGTCGATTTTTAAAATTGGTTTTAAAATCGATTTTCAAAATCGGGTTTTCAGTCGAATTTTGAAATAAGTTTCTAAAATCGATTTTTGAAATCGGTTTTCAAGTCGATTTAAATTGGTTTTTAAGTCGATATTTAAAATAGGTTTTTAAGTCTATTTAAAAAACGGTTTTTGAAGTCGATTTTTGAAATTGTTTTTTTTTAATAAACGGTTTTTAAAGTCGAGATAATAAATCGGATGTCAAAAGTCGACTTTATAAATCGGTTTAATGAGTTGATTTTTAAATGGGTTTTTAAAATGGTGTTTTTATCAATTGCAATGGCGAATTTAAATGCTGTTACTAATATTAATTGATTTAAAAAAATTGAATATTTGAGGAAATAAATGCTCACCATGAGCATGCATGGATATTATTTTGTTTGGTTAATTCTCTCCCAGGTAGAACGAAACGTTTTTGGAACATAATGGACATTTGTGTTAAGGAATATATTTGACCCGTGTGTAACATTTTTTTTGGATATTTCAAATCATACCTATAGAACGTGCTTCGTAAAATGTAATATTGAGAACGTTCCATAATAATTCATTTTGACGTTTTTTTAAAACGTTTTATGTAAGTTACAGACACTGCTATGATGTAACATACGTGACATTTTATTGAAGGCATATATTTGTTGTTCTAGGAACGTTTTCTTTTGAGTTTCAAAAAGTGATTATGGAACGTCCGTTTGAAATGTAAAATGTAAAACGCTGTAAAGAAAATGTCTTTTGTGGTACAATTTGAAATGTTCTATGTATGCAACCAATTCTGTGATATTGTAAAGCTAGGTACTGCTTTTATATGACAAATAGATAAATAATTAAAATGTTTAGAGAGTGAATCAGACAGAGATAACATAGTAGTATAAAATGAATCATTTATGCTGTGTTTATTGCGATATTTACATTTTTTTAACAATAGATACAAATAATACATACAGTTTATTATGACCTACTTATTGTTCTTCCGGTGTTTATCTTAGAATTCATTACAAGAGAAACTATCTACCACAAACTGTTTATGGAAAATGACCCTTATCGGTATGGAGCGCAGCGACTAATAAAAGCTGACGACTAATGAACACTGGTATATGCAGTACAATCAGAGAATTTTAGATAACCAACTTTTGCAACTTAATGGTTTTTATATTCGTTTTAAGTATTGTCACAAACCATTGCATGATGTGCTAAAATTTATACACAACTAATTCCGATCCCAGTGTATATTTTAAGTTGACGTATAACGTATTTGGAGTAATATTACATATATTACAAGCACCAGTATATGCGAATAAGAGCTTTATAATGGCATTTCGATCACGTGTGATGTACGACGTTTTATCTTACAGGTGCACTGTAAAAAAAACAAAGAAATTCAAGCAAATATCCGCCTGTAACATTAACATGGTTCTATGGTATCAGTTTTTGTAGTGACCTGTTGTTTCTATAGTTATGTAGTAAACAGCCCCATTATTTTCCCCAATTTTCTCAAAATTAATAAAAATGGAATTTCTTCCAAACAATATCCAATTGAATGTGAAAGCAGCAGTTTCCTATTTGCTCCCGGTAAAGTGAAAACCTATCTACCAGGAAGAATATGATATATTTGTTAAATGGAAAGCGGAGAACTTTTTGAATGTCAACACGGAAGAGATTTTATTGGCATATTTTGTTCAAAAGGAAACTCATGTACTGTATGGGTATGTTATGCATTAATACATGTATTTTATAGTCACAAACATACAAGTCGTCTTCTCTTTGGGCGACTTTACATTAAAGTGTGGACATTGAAAGTACTGCAAATTAATTGCATTCTTGAAACATGTTGGATACAAAGATCATTAATTTTTTAAGAAATGAAATCGATGTTTCTTCTTAACATCTGATTACAAGTTTTTATTAGTAATATAAATTTTGACGTATTGCAGTGATTGTGCGGGGTCATAATTGTAATGCATAGATATAAAAAGATATATAATGTCTAGTAGCAAGATATTAGAGGTTTGTTGTATGCTAAGAAGATATATCGATTTTCTGCGTATGTGAGAAACGAAGTTAAAGTGGGGTAGAGAACGCTTCTCGGGCAGTAGAGAATGATGGACGTATAATTTTGAGTCCGTCTATTAAACAATTAATACGAGGTGTTATTCGTTAATTATTAAGAAAAGTGTTGTGGTTATATAATTAATTAACCCAGTTATTAAAAAAGGTTTAAAACCAAAGCAAAGTTGCGCATCGTTGAAGAGACCGCGAAGTTGTTTTAAGCCCGCGAATTTATAGTAAAAACATAATTAAATAAAGTTGTTGAAGAAAAAAGCATAAACAATTTAAAACCAAAGAGGAAAAATAACTAAAAGTAAGTTATGTTAAGTTAAGTGGATGAAGCAATTTAGAGTCAAGAGTTCACTGTCGAAGCCGTTGAAGGTTGTACGTACGTCAAACATAGATCTACAAGGTTAATCTTAGTTAGTATATTTAAATTTGTGTATTAAAATTTAATAACATTGTAACGAATTATAAATTGCGCAAAGCAAGTGCACGTAACGTTATATAGGGGTTACGTCATACTTGTAAGAACTATACATTTGATTATTTTTTAAAATTAAAAAACACTTTCTTATTATTATTATAAGAATCCAAGCTTTTCAGGATATTATTAAACAAAGAATATTAAACAAAGAAGTCTAATGCTCACACTCAATATAAAAATTATTTTATTCAACACAAAAATGCAATCACCGCAGTATGTCAATAAAGTATTAAATTTTTGCATATTTTGTGTAGCTTCTGGTTGTTGTCGCAATTGCTGGAGGCTGTAGATGTGACAAATTATTAAAAATGTGTAACACCGACATAGAATACAAAGGCGATCTTCTCCTGATCCATTTTCCTTACACCAAGATACAGTCTTTTATTTTGTTGACCACTGGATTTGGAATTAATCTTATTAATTTATATCGGAAATAAATCAATTTATGCCTAGAGAAAGTGAACACTGGAAGACTATTTCTTTGCTACTAAAATAGAAAATGTACGATACAACCCATTACCATTAACAGTTTTGGAAAGATGCCACAATTCATTAGCAAAATTTCTTAAGTTAAAAACCCCAAAGTGTATACGGACATACGTTTTAGAGATCAGCTGCTAATTCAGCTACATCTGCTGCGGTGCCGATGTAAGAACTCGATTAATGTTAGTATTAGTAAAAAAATCCTTGCAAGTGGATGTAACAGTTCTACAAATGTAAACCATGAAATCGTGATTGTGGAACGGAACAAGGTGGTAGCATTGATTATACGAGCAGTAGCTTTCATCGCTTAAAGGAATTGTACAGATGTGAGTGTTAATCATGAAATCGCGATTGCAAATCATGAAGTCACAGTAATGAGTTATAGAACGAAATATAAAATTTCAAGAAGCAGAATTGACGTGTCTTGGTATTTTTTTGAAAAATCGTTCAGTACAAAAAATATGAATTTTGTTCCAAGCTTCACCATTAATTGGACTTCTTAAATATAACTGCCGTTCCACTAAAAAAACCCAACCCAACAACGAGTAATAGGACACTCTTATATCATTTAAAAGAGAATATTTTTGTGAAAGTTATCCTATATAATAAAGCGCGTATTTTTATCACGTCTGTCTCTGAAATTAAACAGGTACATCCAGACGTCGTAGAGACTTGAAATTTGGCATGCCGATGGGTCTGCCTTCAAACCGACGGGAAAAATCCGAAAACCGGAAATTTCCATTAAGGGAAGGGACCAGGGGCATCTCCGTCCGCCATAGATCTAGCATTATTAAATTCATGCATTGAAATTTGCCCGTCAATAGACAGGCTTTTAATCACTAGTGATTTAATAAAATACAGTGTTCTATTTAATATAAGGTCCATATTATATAATGAATCATCCAATAATTAAATAATGAATTCTGAACACTACTCAATAATGAAATAAATTTAGCTAATATCTAATTATTTAGACATAAGAGTAAATTTTTATTATTTCTTGGATTAGACGATGATGGCTATTTTGTAATTCTTCACATTTTATGGTAAGTTGACAAAACTCAAAACACTGTAAACTTAGGTTTAGGGAACCGTTATGAAAGCATACCTTATCTTTTACGGGCCATTAAAAAAACGTAATCATATACATGGTGTCTACTGAAAAATATAACTTTGTTGCCCCACACATTTTTGGGACATGCTGTATATTTTAAATTAATTTTAAAACGTAACATTTATCAACATGCAACCTACTAAAATGTCAAAACTTTGCTAAAAATCCTTGTCCCGTAAGTGGTGATTCACCCTGTATACAACCAGTAAAAGTATAATTTTTCTTACTTTAAAACTTCTAATTTTTAAGTGAGTGTGAAAAGGACTCACTCTTTGTAACTAGTTACGGAAACAAAATTTTTCGCCATTACTTTCGACAGCAATTTAAAATTCAATTTTCTTGCGGTTTCTTTAATATCAGCAAAGTTTTATATGTAACACGTAACTTAAGTAATAATATATTATAGGACAAAAAATGATGCGTTACTGGTTACATAAAAACGTAATTATACTAACTTACCTCTTCCGAAAAAGTAGCAAAAAAATGTACAGTACTAGTTACATCTAACACTGTTAACACTGTCCACATCGCGGTACCACCATACTGAAAATAACCTGCTGGTTTTCCGTTGTAAGAAGAAGTGCTGAGCCAGAAAACACCAACAATAAGAAAAATCGCGTACATACTTATTTGACACAACAGCAAAACTTTGAAGATGTTGAAAATTTCATTGGCCACTGTCCAAACCACATCATAAACTTGTTTAAAAATCTTGAAAGTCGTTTTTACTTGTAATACGGTAAGGTATAGTTTTGTTCCATGTGTAGAAAGTTTACGTATTCGTAACTTTAGCTCTGCCAAAATAAATAACATACAAAAATTTGCACCTCCATTATACAGTAAAGTGAAACCATATACACGATATATTCCTAGGTTCAATATCGGAATTCCGTCTAAATATGACGAAATATTTACGCTAATTACACTAAAAGTTTGAATGATAATCCAAATCTCTATGGCCCATAATAATTTATTTCGAGATTTTTGATAGTCAATTGTTGTCTTTCCAAAACTATTTAAAACATTATCAATATTTGTTATTACTGTTATCGCACGCATAATACGTTTTTTATATAAAAAGGGCATACTAACACACATACAAATGATTAAATAGTAGTATAACTCAAATAAATTCGTTAAAATATCATTAAGAGACGTAGATTTGTATGTGAAATAGAAATAGAAATTTACCGCACTAGTAATTACTACAAATGCTTTAAACCCAAAATTCCAGTATGAATACCAATTTTTAGTTGTCTGTAAATCAAAGTATCCTATTACATTCATTATTTTGATTAGAGGATCAAAAGCATATCTAAAATCCATTTCCATTTTGCCTGAAATTATTGAAATACATTTGACGCCAAAATAATTTATGTGAAGAAATGTAATAATATAGAAAACAATAAGCACTCTAATTTAATTCTGATAACAAGTATTTTACTGAGTAATTATATTTTCATTTAAGTAATAGTTATCTGAATTAATTTCACTATAAACATTTTTTTTTACTGCTAAGTGGTATTATAAGTAAAGAAACTTATTGAAAATACATTTACGATAATAAAAATTCAATAAATAATTAAATTGTGTGTCTGTCTAACCGAGTTATGTCAATTTTGTAACTGAACGAAATATAAAGAGAAAAATTTTAATTCAACACGGAAAAAAATATATAGTAGAAAAATTTACAATCGTAGATTTTTCCCTACAAATTACCATACAAATAAGGACAACGACAAATAGCAGTAGATCATTAAACAATTTTGTTTTTTTTTTGTTTCAAATATAGATTTATAAGTTGTGGGACCTATTTAAGTAAAAATAGGGTTAATGAGGGTAATTGTAAACTAGGGGTAATTGGAATCGTGCATTTTTCTTGCATTATTGGTTGCCTATGCATCAAGACCAAACACTACTTCTATGCTTGTGGATAATTCAGTACGCCGCTAGTGGTCGCAAATTTAATTTATTTATGCCTGAACACTCATGAAATTTAAAACTTGGACACCACAATTTCTGTAAACAAAAGTTTGCACATTGTGAAGCGGGCTTAAGGGTATCATTTACAATTCTAACAGCAGGTAGTCTCAGCAGGGGTTATCTTATAGAAGGACTGTAGAATGAATCATTACACTAAGCACGTTTTAGAAAATAGGTAATTTACGTTGCTTACTTAATTTTTTCTTTAAAGAATATATTTGAAGGTATCGCTAATTAAACACCATAGCTCGATTAATTATCGAATCAAAATTTTGTTTAGGAAATGTTTACAAAATAAAATTAGAAATAATTTTGATTTAAAAAACGTCTACAAGCAATAACTTTTAAATTAAATCAAAAACTAAACATGGTTATTTGGGTTGACTGATTATTACTTATTTTTAAATAAATCTAACCTACTAATTATTGTAAGTTATTAAAAAAAATCATTAAACTCTCTATTCATAATATTTAGTCCTTACAAAATGTATATTTTATGACGTTTCATTTTTTTCTGTAGTTAATATAAAAAGTGAAAATAAAAACTAAGGCAATTCTTATTGTCAACGTATATATTTAGTTTTTGACAAGAATTTATTACATAATTATAATTAAGATACCAAGTTATAGTTTAAAATTAAATGAAAACGTTTTTTTAAATAAAGGTATTACTATATAAATAAATATAAGAAATCAATAATGGGTGTGACCTCCATTATTATTGATACATTCTTGGAGGCGTCTGCTCATTGACGCTATCAAGGTATCAATATAATTAATATTAATCGTTTCCCATGCGGTATCAATGGCTGCAATTAGTGCATTACGGTTTACTGGTATAAAATTTGGCCCTTGTTGTCTTCGGATAACAGCAAGTATTCGAGCCCAAACATTTTCGATAATGTTAAAATCTGGGCTTTTGCTGGCCAGGGTAACAGCTCCAAGTTATTTGCTTGTATCCAGTTGCGCACAACCTGCGAAGTATAGGGTCATCATATCCCGATAGTTAATTATCGAATGTTCCAAGAAAATATGTGTAAATAGTAAATGGAATCTACTAACGTAACGTTAAGTCGTTAATTATAGTTACATAACTCTCCTCTATCTCCCACCCACGGTACGGAACTTAATTGACGGTGCTACGTACGATTTTAGAACAGATTCGCAAGTCCTGATTGTTCCACGAACGGTTTGCGGCGTTTCCGTAACTTGTCGGTTTTTTCTCCGACATCAAAGAAAATGCGCGCGAATGCGTTTGAGGGGGAATCTAACAAACGGCGATTTCGGGAGAATTAAAATTATTTATTTTTGCCTCTTTTTGGGTTTGTGTTTAGGTAATATTATGGAGTTGACAGAAGAAAAAATGTTTTAAATTAATCAGTGTTTAAGAATGCAAAAAAAAAATGATGTCCCTATTAGCATCATTTGGGCGGGAAATTTTCAAAATAAAAAAAGCGAAGTAAATTATAATTTTTACTCTTCTTTGTGCGTAAAAATTTGGTTGGCACTATCTTCTTGTTTTCCGCAATTTTCTCTTCTCAATAATAAATATATATGAACTGAAAACTACTGAAAATAATTATGGGAACAGCACAAACGTTCCGTTTGTTGTTCGGATTGTGGAAATCATAAAAGATCGTTTGTCGTTCTGTTTGACTTTCGGTTCGTTGTTATGTTTGTTGCTCGGTTTGTTGTTCAGGTGTGTACGAAGCTTTACAACTTAAGCAACAATTTTTGGCGAATAAAGATTAGTTTGTGATGTAATATTAGAAACACAAATTTATATCATATCAAATTTATGACAACTTAAAACCAAGAACGTGTATGTTATTGCTAAGAAATTATTAAGGAAAAAGCGCAATTGCAGTGTAAATATTTATAATTAGATATTTTCGAAAGTTTATAAGTCCTCTATTGTAATCTTAATACTTAAAAGAAAATCCTGTCCATTAGCATTATAAGGAAATGGCTTTTACTTTATGAATAAGTTTCAATAACAATAGAATATCCTTGCTTGTTTAATTTACTTCCTTTGAGTCATATTGCTCTAAGGGTTGTTACATTGGTCATTAGAAGTATGTAATAAATAAACAATTACCTACTGTTTGAGAAGGGGTAGTGTGAACCAATAAATAAAGTAAGAAATGTAAATTCCATTTTAGTTTAAAATTTCAAGTGTTGTGAAAATGCCACCTCATCTCGGTGCTGATTTGAAAGCGCGGATTGTTTCGGAATTAGCGGCGGGCCGTAGCGTGCGTGAAATTTCACGTATGTTAGATATACCAAAAAGCACCGTAGGGCATTACCGAGTAAAATGGAATCTTGAACACACTTTGGAAAGAGCCATCGGAAGTGGTAGACCTAAAGTATCTACACGTGCTCAAGATCTCGAGTTGTTTCATTACGTAACAGAACAACCATTTGCTACATACTCCAGGGCTATAGCAGATACACATTTTCCCGGATGCCGTATAACTGCACAAAAAAAGATTAAAGGAGATGGGAATAAAGAAGTATAATGCTGCTGCGAAAGAAGTTCTCAGTGACGAAAATATGAGACGTCGTCTGGAATTTGCAAGGCGATATGTGAACGAACCTTGGAATTTTGGAATCGAGTGATTTTTAGCGACGAAAAACGTTCAATAGCCGCAACGATGGACCACTAAAAGTTTTTAGAATGGAAGGAACTCGTTACGAAAATAATCACATATGTCCTAAAAACGAAGTGGTTATTTTTCTGTGAATGTGGGTTGGGTTAGCGCGCGGGGTCCAGGAGTTTGTTGGGCTATCGATGGACGTCTTGATTCTGCTGCGTATTTAGATATTTTGGAAACTATTATGAAACCTTCAGTCGAAGTGTTTTATCCAGACGAAGATTATATTCAACAAGTAAGTATTTTATTTACTATACTTTCCCAAAAATAGTTCGGGATCTGTTGAATTAACATTTTCATAATGTATTTTTGTTGTTAAAGGACAACGCCCTATTCATACTTCGCGGGTTGTGCGCAATTGGATACGAGAAAATAACTTGGAGCTGTTACCCTGGCCAGCAAAAAGCCCAGATTTTAACATTATCGAAAATGTTTGGGCTCGAATACTTGCTGTTATCCGAAGACAACAAGGGCCAAATTTTATACCAGTAAACCGTAATGCACTAATTGCAGCCATTGATACCGCATGGGAAACGATTAATATTAATTATATTGATACCTTGATAGCGTCAATGAGCAGACGCCTCCAAGAATGTATCAATAATAATGGAGGTCACACCCATTATTGATTTCTTATATTTATTTATATAGTAATACCTTTATTTAAAAAAAAGTTTTCATTTAATTTTAAACTATAACTTGGTATCTTAATTATAATTATGTAATAAATTCTTGTCAAAAAACTAAATATATACGTTGACAATAAGAATTGCCTTAGTTTTTATTTTCACTTTTATATTAACTACAGAAAAAAATGAAACGTCATAAAATATACATTTTGTAAGGACTAAATATTATGAATAGAGAGTTTAATGATTTTTTTTAATAACTTACAATAATTAGTAGGTTAGATTTATTTAAAAATAAGTAATAATCAGTCAACCCAAATAACCATGTTTAGTTTTTGATTTAATTTAAAAGTTATTGCTTGTAGACGTTTTTTAAATCAAAATTATTTCTAATTTTATTTTGTAAACATTTCCTAAACAAAATTTTGATTCGATAATTAATCGAGCTATGGTGTTTAATTAGCGATACCTTCAAATATATTCTTTAAAGAAAAAATTAAGTAAGCAACGTAAATTACCTATTTTCTAAAACGTGCTTAGTGTAATGATTCATTCTACAGTCCTTCTATAAGATAACCCCTGCTGAGACTACCTGCTGTTAGAATTGTAAATGATACCCTTAAGCCCGCTTCACAATGTGCAAACTTTTGTTTACAGAAATTATGGTGTCCAAGTTTTAAATTTCATGAGTGTACATTTCTCTTATGAATCGCGTGTTTGCTTACTTTGTTGAGTTCAAATCAAGTTGCTGTAGAAAGTCTTCCAAACATTGGGTAAGTGATCTATCTTAGACATACGGTGGTTATGAATGTATTTATTTATTTTTATTTTAAATTTTATTCTGTAGTATGTCAATACAGAAAGAATAAAAAGAACAATAACAATTTATACTTCACAATCCATTACTAAATTAAACAAAAATTTTTTGACTTACACATTTGTATACATACGTGTACACACATGCAAATATAATATAATCATAATAAAAGAAATTAAAGAAATTTAAGAGATTAAATTAAATTAAATTTTCAAATGATAATGGGGGAACGGTTAAAAATTTATCAACTTATAAAACGCCTTTCTAAGCAAATGTTTTTTAAGAACTTTTGTAACGGTTGAATTCTAGGAGTTATTAAACAACACTTTTCCTTGATAAATAAAAGAATTTTTGTAAGTGCCGTAATTATGTATGGGCAGTTTATTATAGTGAAGTGGTTCCTACGTTGTAATGTGATTCTTTACATCATTTGTTGTTATCAAGCTAACTTTATAATGCTTCTAATACCTCTAGTATGTAAATGCAGCTTTAATGTCAATATTTGAAACAGAACCCTGTGGCAATTTTTACATGTAACACAACCTTTTTTGAAGAACAAGAGTTTGGCACATACACGTATTGTTCTCTTTGAGTTAAGTAGGTTCGTAACCAGTTATTAATTGTACCACGGAATCCATACAAATTCTAGTTTTTTCGAGAAGTACTTCATGATTGACGCAGTCAAATGCTTTTTCAAGATCACAGAAGATTGTAAAGCACAGCATTTATATTCATTTAGATTAAAGTAGACAAAGTTAAGAAAGTCATATATTGAGCGTTGTTCGTATTGCGTCCACCGCGAAATCCATATTGTTGATCAGCTAATATATGATGCTTGTTTAAAAACTTTAACATACGTCCCTTTATTAGAGTTTCAAAATTTTAGAAAGACTACTTAACTGAGAAATAGGTCTGGAAATTTGTTGGATCTTTTGAGTATAATGGGATAACCTTTTGATATTTTTAAAGTATCTGGAAATATGCCCTCCATAAACGAGTCGTTTATTACATTGACATAGTACTGTAGAATTTTATTATCTAACAGTTTAAAAATTTGATATTAAATTCATTATAATCCAGCTGTCATGTACATTTTTAATACTGTTTATTACTCGTTTAATTTTCAGCTACATCCGTTGGTTCTATAAAAAAGATTGGTCTAAAACCCTATTACTCGCTTTTGATTAATTCCCCTGGTTTAATTTTTGGTTTAATTTACTTTTGACAATATTGTCAGTTACGGATAGAAAATAATTGTTAAATATCTCAGAAACAACTTCAGGATTATCAATCACAATATGTTCGTCAATTTTTATTAGTATAATTAATATTTTGCAATTTCTTCCTACCCGTTATTTCATTGACAACCTTCCATATCTTCTTTTTGGCTGTTATCTGACTGACTTACACTTTAAAACAACTGCTACATATATTGTCAATATTCAAAGTTGAAAGCACTTGATAACCTATTGTTCACATTTTCCCTGCATTTTGAGAAATTGTATGTTTTAAAAACAAGAGTATCTATTACGTATTTTCTTTATAGGTTAATATGGTTCGAAACTATAAGCGAAAACGGCAAGTATCCTACACATTAGAGGACCTTCAGAAGGCTGTTGTCGATGTCCAGACGAAACTTTTAACGTACAGACAGGCCACTGAAAAACACAAAGTACCCACAGCTGTAATTGTGCATTGGATCAAAGGTCGAAAAGTGGAAAGAGGACGTATGGGAGCAAGTCGAAGTACCGCCTTATCATTAGAATCCGAAAATGAAATTGTCACTTGTTTAATAGCCCGGTCCAAAATGGGATATTATTGCGACAAGGCAAAAGTAAAACGTGTAGTATCAGAATATATAAAGATTAATAATATAAATACTCCGTTTCGGGATGGGCAAGCAGGTGAAGACTGGTACCATTTATTGATGAATAGACACCAACAATTGACACTCAAGAAACTAGAACACCTATAAAAGCTAAGACAGCAAGCCCGTAAGCCCGAAATAATTTATGATTTTTATAATAAGCTGCAGAAGATTGTTCATACATTTGAACTTGATGTTGAAAATCGCGATATATTCATATTTAATGCAGACGAGAGCGGATTCAACACTGATCCAAGCAGAATAAGAGCAATAGGCGAGAAGGGTAAAGCTTTGTGCCGAATTTCGGGAGGTTCAGGCCGTGAGTCCATCACAGTTTTGGCCTGTGTCTCTGCTAGTAGTACAGTTCTTCCACCATTAATAGTTTTCAAAGGTGCACCTGTTCAAGCAAGATGGGTGTCAACAAAAGCATTTCCAGGAACTCTATATGCCGCCTCAACTAATGGCTGGATGGAAGAATCTCAGTTTTTCTACTGGTTTAATGATGGCTTTATACCACATGTTAGAGAACTTAGACTGACACATAATTTACCTGATCAAGCAGCTTTGCTGATCGAGCCATATTAGCGCCAGGATAGTTCAAAAAGCCATGGAAAATAATATTCAGTTGCTGCGTTTCCCGAGCCATCTCACCGACAGATTACAACCTCTTGACAAGTGTGTTTTTGGGCCAGTCAAGAGAAAGTGGAACAAGGTACTCGTAGAATATGGAAAAACACAAATGGGGAAATCGACCCGACGTTTTCCAAGGAAAAATTTGCAGAGCTCTTATATACAGTTTGGTCTGAAACCATGTCAGTCCCAAATATTAAGTCGGGATTTTATTATTGTGGGGTTCGTCCAGTAGATGCAAGTCAATTTCCAGAGGATTTATTTGATCCTGGAATATAAAGCTAAGCTTGCCCAGTCTAGAACACAGGTTTCCAGCGATACATCATTAAGAAGTTCTGTACCATACATTCGACCAGAAGACACCATTAACCCAATGCCATCAACTTCTAATGTGATACCGGACAGTAGCGCTTGCCAAATTATAGTGAAGAGTATTACCGAAATATTTGCCTATAAGCTAAGTAATTCCAATACACAAATAAATGCCCAGAGAGATGAACCAAGAAAAGTTGTTCTCCGCTTGAAACAATCTAATTACGGGGAGGTTCTGACCACTGATGCAGTTCTTCAGAGATTAAAAGAAGCCGAAGAAAAGAAAACTGATAAGAGGATATCTGTAAGTAAAAGAAAACACATAGCTACAAATAGTAGTAAAATCACTAAAAAAGTTAGAAAGATTGAACCAAATAAAACTGGCACAAAAAACACAGCAGTAGGAGAAAACAATAGGTCTAAGGAAGTTAACGAAAAGGATACAAGTGCCCTGAATCAATCAGACTTAGATGATAACGTACCGTTTTCTGCTTTACTAAATGGTGTTCCAGAAGTAGAATACAAGATTCCATAGTTTCGAAAAATTACACCAGGAAAATATGTGCGTTATAAGTATGTATGTTTGGTTTCCAAAAAAATGAATTCAAAATACAAGAAAATGATATTTCTTATATTTCATTTGAAATTATTGTATCCATGTTACCGGAGCCCGCCTGTATCATATCTAATGAAAATAATATCACACTTTTATTTAATGGATTTGTAGATGTTTTTGAAAAATTACAGCTTTCTTAATTATTAGTTGCTGAAATGTTGCTCACCTATGAAAGTTATTTTTTAGAAAATTATGTTTTTAAGTTGTTGTTCTTAAAAATTCAATGTTTTGTGTTTTTGTGCATCGGAAACACATATAGGTGAACAAATTTTGTTAATAATTTTTTTAATGAATATTTTTGTATTAAAATATGTGAATGTGTTTTATTATCTTTTTTGTTCTTCTATTGCCCAGAGCACATTTATCAGGACATTCAAGTTACGAATAGGACTGTGTTTACGATTACTCCCATTTAATGGGAAATTGTAAATGCTTTTTCTGAGGAATTGTAAACAGCCTCTATTTATTTTTTGCAATATTCACAACAAGCATCGTAGTTTGTATTACAAACTAGAACATCTCTAGAAATACGATATTAAAATAATACCATTTCTGAAATATTAAAAATGAAATTATCTGTTTCAACCTTAAATTTTACTTTTTGAAAAACTGTTTACAATTGAAGAGTTGGCATGCACATAACCAGGCAGCTCCATTGTTATGAATTTGTAGGAAATCGCAAAAAATCACTTTCCTAGAATTTTTTAAATTATCATTTTGTTGTTTATGATGAGTTTATTTGAATGTGATTCCAAAAAGAATACTTTTTATTTTAATACAAGCATTGTTACAGATGTAGTACATGTACACGTTGACTACGCTACTTGACGCTACAGTGGTGAACTACAGACTACGCTACTGCTGGTTGCATTGACAACTTCCGTTGAGTCGCATATGAATGACTAACTTCATACTACTACACCAGATATTACTACCAACTTATTATTTCACTCAACACTTCCTCTAAAAATAATTTTATTATTCAACGACCCCTAATAAATTACGAAGTTTTTCAAATCTAACACGAGGTAGTGGTTTTGTGAGTATATCGGCAATCTGATCTTCTCCAGCAATATGTTCGAGTTCGACAACCCCCAATAAAATGATATCGGATGGCGATATGTTTGGACTTCTTGTGAAACTCGGAGTTTTTCGCTAGTTTGATCGCACTCGCGCTGTCACTATGTAAACACGGTACTAATTGTGTTTCAGTTATTTCCAACAGCATACAGGTTTAACCAAATGGTATCCTTTACGCCTTCACTGGCAGCTATATACTCTGCTTCGGTGGTGGATAGTGCAACACATTTCTGTTTCTGACTTGCCCAAGTTACTGCTCCATTTGAGTATTTACACAACACTCCGGACCTGGAACGTCTCGTGCATGCATCACCTGCGTAGTCGGCATCGGCATACGCTTCTAATTGTCTTCCGTTCGCTTCGTACAGCAACCCATAATTCATTGTCGATTTCAAATATCTGAAGATTGTTTTCACTGCTTTCCAATGTGCCATTTTTGGATTAGCCAGAAATTCCGACACTACACTTACAGCATAGGTTATATCTGGTCTTGAGGCAACTGAAAGGTACATTAAACTACCCACAGCTTCACGATAGGGAACGTGTGGCTCAATTTCGTTATCGTCACCTTTCTCTAAGTAACCACTACACGGCATTTTGACAGGATTACAGCCAGACATGTTAAATTTGTCTAAGATTCTCCTTATATATGCACTTTGTTTCACACGAACACCATCACTTGTCTTTGTGATTTCTAATCCTAAAAAACAATTTAAATTACTTGTAATTATTTTGAACTCACTTTTAAATTTCTTTAGAAAGTTATCAATTGCATTCTTGCAGTTTCCGGCAATGAGTCCATCGTCAACATAAATTGCAACAAATAATTTATAATCACTAGCAGTTCTAATAAATAAACATGGATCAGCATCACTTTCTTTAAATTCCTGACTATGTAGCATAAAATCCACTAATTTCTTATTCCAGCAACGGGGGATTGTTTAAGTCCATAAATACTTTTATTTAACCTGCAGACACGTCCGTTGTATCTTCAAAACCAGTAGGTTGATCCATATAAATTTCTTCATCAAGTTCACCATAAAGGAAAGCAGTCTTTACATCAAATTGCACTAGATTTAAATTCTCTGCCGCTGCGACACTTAAAAGTACCCGCACAGTATCGAATCTTGCAACTGGACTGTACGTTTCCAGAAAATCAACTCCAGCCTTCTGTGAGTATCCCTTGGCAACCAGCCGGGCTTTGTATCGCTCACTAGTTCCATCAGGGCAAATTTTCGTTCTCAATACCCAACGATTTCCAATTGACTTCTTTCCCTCAGGCAGATCAACAAGATCCCAAGTACAATTTTCTTTTAACGATGCCAATTCTTCTAACTTTGCGGCTTGCCACGCACTAGAATCATTCTTATTTGTCTCTAAGCCATAGAAATTAGAATGTTCTGCATATAATAAGTAGTCTTGTAAGTATTGAGGTATCTTGCACTTACGTTTTGACACAGTCTGATCATTACTTGCACTTTCTACTGTAACGGCTTCCTCTTGAATTGAATCCTCTTCCACAGAGTCACATTTTTAATTAACACAGGCACTGTCTTTGTTGTAGTTTCTTTGTGAACGGTACTATTTTCAATTTTGTTTTCTTTGGGAACTTCTAACATAACCTTCTTTTCTACAACTGTTTCAGCTTTGAACACGACATCACGACTCAAGATTACCTTGTTCTTTTCCTTCAAGTAAATTCGGTAACCATCTTTCTCACCTTCATAGCCAACAAACAGTCCTGCGATGCTCTTTTTGTCAAATTTCTTCCTCTTCTGTTTTGGGACATGGACAAAGCATTCCGTGCCAAATACTTTCAAATGACTTCCCACATCCAGTTCTTTGTTGAGCCATAGTTCCAAAGGAGTTTTGTTTTCAACCCGTGTTGGTCCTGTCCTATTAAGTGTATAGACAGCTGCGTTGACAGCCTCGGCCCACAATTTGATAGGAATGTCCTTCGAGTGGATCATACTTCGAGCGCATTCAACAATTGTCCTGTTCTCCCTCTCAGCAGATCCATTCTGCTCTGGAGAATATGGCATGACTTTTCGAAAGTTGATTCCACTGTCGCTCAACAATGATCGTACGCTAAAGTTATCAAACTCTTTCCCTCCATCACATAATAATTCCTTTACAACATGTCCAGTTGTTCGCGCTTCATTTAAGAAAACTTTTAGGCAATCCAATATCTCAGATTTTTGTTTCATGAAAAATACTCGCCTGAATTTACTATAATCGTCTTTAAAGCAGACGAAGTAACAAGCACTTCCTAAGGACGGTTCTTGCATGGGACCACATACATCAGTATGAATAATTTCACCGGGAGCAGTTGGTTTAATTGTTCTGGTACCATACCTTGCGCGACAATGCTTGCCATACATACATCCGTCGCAAAATTCCCCATCCTCATCAACAACGATGCCCCTTTTTGAAGAAATTTCTTCACATGCCTTTTATTTTGGTGGCATAACCTTTCATGCCATAACTGCAACGTGTCAATTCTCTCGGCTACACACACTTGTGATTCAGTAGGTTTACACACACGCATATCAAGTTGATACAAACTATTTTCTATTTTCGTTCCCCTTAGTCTTATAGTTCCGTCTTTAATAAATACACACCCATTTGTATTGGCTTTAAATTCATACCCTTTTTCTATTGCTGCTCCAATTGAAAACAAATTCCGGCTTATTTTGGGAACGTACCAAACATCTCTTAGGTGACTTTGTTTCCACATACCATTAACACGCACTTCAGTGTTTATAATTCCAGAACCATAGGCGTGGATTATATCATTGTTCCCAACAACAATTTGCTTTGGAGTGTAGAATGTCTCATATGTGAAGAACATGTCCTTACCGTTGGTCATGTGTGCAGAAGCACCACTGTCGGCCAGCCACATTTCCGATTGGTTCATTTTAGTACCATTTTCATTAGCTATAAAGGCTTCACCAGTTGGTTGTGAAGATTTCTGGGCTTGCATTTTACAGTTTTTAGCAAAATGACCGATTCGGTGACATTTAAAACACTTCAATCTTCTGCCTTCCGCTTTTGGTTTTCCACCATTTCCTGTCTCCGTTTGATATCTGGACTTTACTAACAGAGCCTCTGCGTTTTCCTGTCTTCCGGGGAGTCTCATTTCAATCAACCGAAGCCGTTCGGTTAACTTATTGATTGTGCGTTCTTCCACAGGTACAGACTCCCAGACACTTTTAAATTCGAAATACTCACTTCGAAGAGTAGACATGACACGACTCATCAATAGTAAATCTGGTAATTCGGTTTTTGCTAATTGCTTCAGCTCATCATTCAGTTCGGTAAAATTTTTCTGCAACCTTGCAATGTGAGTAGCTATATCTTCGGTTGAATTTTTTTTGCAGGAAGTGAAGAACTGCTCTAACAACCTATCAACCCTTTGACCAGAGCTTTGCTCGTATACGGACACTAATTTGTTTCAGACTGCATTCGCTGATTCACATGTAGTCACTAAATCAGCATTTCTGTCGTTCATACTACTTATTAATATCAACTGTGCTAAAGCATCTGCCTTGATAAATGCCTTCATTTCAGCCTCGTATCCTTTTCGTTGCGCGTCTGTAACGGTATCGCCACGTGGCTCTTCCGGTTCACTTTGATTTCCGGTCACTGTATCCAGAACATCATGATGTTTCGGCATCAATTTCATCTGTTTCTGCCATTTGCTCCAGTTTCCAGCACCTTCTAGCTTGTCTACTTGGGTTTTGAAATCCATTTCCGTCACTCGGTTTCCCGTCGAACTTTCGATGCAAACCACGTTTCCGGAAAAAAAATAATTTCCTTTTTTTATTTAAACACACACACACACCCACAAAGTCTGGGCCCATAACCTGATGAGTTTAACTGAATGTGATTCAAAAGAATACTTTTATTTTAATACAAGCATTGTTACAGATGTAGTACATGTACACGTTGACTACGCTACTTGACGCTACAGTGGTGAACTAATTGCATTGACAACTTCCGTTGAGTCGCACATGAATGACTAATTTCATACTACTACACTCAGATATTACACCAACTATTTTTTACTCAACAGTTTATATTTTTCCACGTGAAAAGTTTGCAAGAATTAATTATATTACATACTTTTTTTAAAAATAATATCAACACCTAGTTTATAAAAAATATATATAAAAATTGAGTGCCTATTTTTTGCCTAAAACAAACAAAAAAAATTTATATTTTTTTTTTAAAAAATAATTTTAAAAAAAAAAAAAAAAAAAAAAAAAAAAAATTTAAAATTAAAAAAAAAAAAAAACAACAACCAACACCACAAAAAAAAAAAAAAAAAAAAAAAAAAAACCGACACAACACAAAAACTCCTCTCTCCCCTATAAAACAAAATCCCCCTTCTCTATCACAAAAATTTGTAGGAATAAAATTTCAACTTCACCCACAAAACTTTTCCCCACACCCCCATGACATTTAATAGCTTTTCTTGTCTCCTACCCCTGGAAAAATCGGTTCACAAGATTTCTTTAAAAGAACAAACTGTTCACACATTAAACCACTTGCTAACTCTGAGCACATAACAGTTTCTTTATGTTAGTCACTAAATTAGATAATTTTATATTTTGATATTTGGAATTTTTGACCAGAACTATTTTTTATGTTGTTTTTTTTTAATGAAGCAAACACGTCTTTGTAGTTTAGAATCATATCTTGTGTAAGAGTTTTGACAATAAATTTCCTACTTGTATTTTCAATCATGCGACTCCATTCTTCTGGCAGATAGATTCTTTCTCTCTTTCGTTTTTCCTTTTCGACTAGAGCGAAAGATCTGTCACAGGGCAGAAAACTGTGCCCCGGTTCTGGATAACGATGAGCAATACTCTTAAATCTGCCTTGTAACAGTATAGATTGCCAAAAATGAACAAGAACTGCGTTCTTGTTTTGGGTCGCACAGTTATCGCTAAAAACGTAGAGCGTTGTTACCTCCGGTTCAATGTGGTTTTTATAAAGTCATGTAAGCAACTTATTACCTCATTTGGTGACTTCCGACATGTGACTTCATCAAAAACATAAAAGTAGCTCTTTGAAACGCTAGCCTTATTAATGCAAAAAGGATAAAACAGTTTTGATATCGATTGCTGCAGGTTCTGTTATTGACTCAACAATTAAAAAATGGGCAGGTGTAGGGTAGGTCATTAGGATCTGAGGATAATTGGTTTAGCGGTCTAGAATTTAAAATTGCCTCAATTCTTATTAGTAAAGTATTCATTTCTTCAAAGGTTAATGTTGAAATTTTAACAGATTTATATATGTGTTGTTTAGTTGACCTAACCATCCTTTCGTGAAGTCCTTCAAACGAAGGACTATAAGGAGATTGAAATTTAAATTTTATCGGTTCATTTTCTGTCTGAATTTGAAATTTATTTTGGAAATCCTCGCTTGAAAGTAATTTTGCCATTTTATTAATTTCGTCTCCGACATCAAAGAAAATGCGCGCGAATGCGTTTGCAGGTTTGCGCGAATCTAAACAATAATTAGTAGGTTAGATTTATTTAAAAATGAGTAATAATCAGTGAACCCAAATAACCATGTTTAGTTTTTTGATTTAATTTAAAAGTTATTGCTTGTAGACGTTTTTTAAATCAAAATTATTTCTAATTTTATTTTGTAAACACTTCCTAAACAAAATTTTGATTCGATAATTAATCGAGCTATGGTGTTTAATTAGCGATACCTTCAAATATATTCTTTAAAGAAAAAAATTAAGTAAGCAACGTAAATTACCTATTTTCTAAAACGTGCTTAGTGTAATGATTCATTCTACAGTCCTTCTATAAGATAACCCCTGCTGAGACTACTTGCTGTTAGAATTGTAAATGATACCTTAAGCCCGCTTCACAATGTGCAAACTTTTGTTTACAGAAATTGTGGTGTACAAGTTTTAAATTTCATGAGTGTACATAAACTATTCTAGAATTGCACAATGTCCTTCTAATATTCAATGAATAGTCTGGAGGAATATTATAAAGATAATACTGTAAATGTTCATATAATATTTCTATCTTCACTGAAATAATGATAATGTAATATTCTTCTAGGATTTACAGAATATTCTTATATTAATCTCAAAATATTAATAGATTTGATAAAATGCTATTTAAAACTGAAATTTTAGTTGTTGCCAACGTTTTGACCCCTATTGTGCGGTCTTCATCAGGCCGTTTGAAATTAAATGTTTTGCAATAATTAGAAAACGACTGAAATTGTAGCATTGAACTAACACTAAAAGTGATTTTTCGGTCGTTTTCCAATTACTGTGAAACATTTAATTTAAATGCCTCGATGAAGACCCCATTACAGGGTTCGAAATATCGGCATAACTGAAAATACACTTTTGATTTATTTCTCCTGAAGTCACTGACCCTAGGGAATACTATAAATAATTGAAAATTAGAAAGAAATCTTCACATTGGTAATATTTATAACTAACGAACGTTGAACTTGCAGGGAGCAAGATCCTTGATGCAAACGAGGCAGAAAGTAATTTTGTTAAAACGCTAACTTCAAAACACCTTCACAATTAAACGTGAAAATGGGAACAAAAGGTGTATCTAAAACCCGAATAAAGATTGAATAAATTTAATTCGAAAGAATATTAAATATTTAAAACAATATACAAACTAACTATTTATAATTAAAGGGTCAACTTGCTCTTTACGCAATTTCAACGCGAGCCTCTCGGTTGCTTTGGTAAGCCATACAATACAGCGATTGCATTTTCAATATCTTTGACTGTGGTTGGTCCTTTATCAAATTTTTGTGCGGATTCTAATTAATAAAAAGTGATCATAAGTAATTTCAATTATAGATAATCACAATTTAGCCAAGTCGTCCGATATAACCCTCCTTATGACTCTTCTCACAAATTCTTTATAAAGTTCACCACCTAATCTGGCCAAAGCAGTACTCAACTATAACAAAATATTTAGATTAATGTAGTATACAATATAATAGTAATACTCACCACATCTAAAGAGTTATTCTTGTCTAATATGGATTCAAATGTAGCCATTTCCTCAAGACTCGTTACAGGGAAATAATTTAACAACTCTGGTATCATTTCTTCTGAGGTAGTTTCCGTATTGATATTGCCCTTGTTTAATTAATATACTTACATCACGTTTCGATTGGTTCAAGATAACACTACGTTTATTTTTGTGTGATAACCCAAGGCACAAACTTTTGCATTAACCTAACCTCTAAATGCTGCAAAGAAAGCGTAACTAATGTAGCGCATTTTTTAGCAGTACAAAACCACAAAACCAAGGATCATAACCAAAAATTAACTTCTTAAAATTTAAGACATCTACTATGAATATGACTAGAATATAAGGAGCTGAACATTCAAAAAGAATATAATAATAAATATAAGTACATACATTACTAAATATTCATTAGTGCTACTGTTTAGAATATTATGATAATAAGTTTAAAATAATATAAATATTCAAAATATTCCCATCATATAGAAATAATTAAATATATACATGCTTTTTAGAGGACTGTATAATATTCTATGAATAACTGGTGCGATATGGGAATATTATTTTTCTTTGTCCAGGTAATTCATCCTGCTTAGGACGCCAATAGTTTTCAATAGGCCATTGTTCTTTAGGTAAATTTAGAAATTCAGGGCCGTTATAAAAGAAATTGTTTCCGATTAGTTCTGATGGGGTACAACCGCGAGATACTAAATCGCTTGGATTTAATTTTGAATTAATATGATAGCATTGATCTGATTTAGTAGAGCGCTGAATTTCTCCAACGCGATTTGCAATGTATGTTTCCCAAGTACACTCATGAAATTTAAAACTTGGACACCACAATTTCTGTAAACAAAAGTTTGCACATTGTGAAGCGGGCTTAAGGGTATCATTTACAATTCTAACAGCAGGTAGTCTCAGCAGGGGTTATCTTATAGAAGGACTGTAGAATGAATCATTACACTAAGCACGTTTTAGAAAATAGGTAATTTACGTTGCTTACTTAATTTTTTCTTTAAAGAATATATTTGAAGGTATCGCTAATTAAACACCATAGCTCGATTAATTATCGAATCAAAATTTTGTTTAGGAAATGTTTACAAAATAAAATTAGAAATAATTTTGATTTAAAAAACGTGCTACAAGCAATAACTTTTAAATTAAATAAAAAACTAAACATGGTTATTTGGGTTGACTGATTATTACTTATTTTTAAATAAATCTAACCTACTAATTATTGTAAGTTATTAAAAAAATCATTAAACTCTCTATTCATAATATTTAGTCCTTACAAAATGTATATTTTATGACGTTTCATTTTTTCTGTAGTTAATATAAAAAGTGAAAATAAAAACTAAGGCAATTCTTATTGTCAACGTATATATTTAGTTTTTTGACAAGAATTTATTACATAATTATAATTAAGATACCAAGTTATAGTTTAAAATTAAATGAAAACTATTTTTTAAATAAAGGTATTACTATATAAATAAATATAAGAAATCAATAATGGGTGTGACCTCCAATTATTGATACATTCTTGGAGGCGTCTGCTCATTGACGCTATCAAGGTATCAATATAATTAATATTAATCGTTTCCCATGCGGTATCAATGGCTGCAATTAGTGCATTACGGTTTACTGGTATAAAATTTGGCCCTTGTTGTCTTCGGATAACAGCAAGTATTCGAGCCCAAACATTTTCGATAATGTTAAAATCTGGGCTTTTGCTGGCCAGGGTAACAGCTCCAAGTTATTTGTTGTATCCAGTTGCGCACAACCTGCGAAGTATGAATAGGGGCGTTGTTCTTTAACAACAAAATACATTATGAAAATGTTAATTCAACAAATCCCGAATGTAGTCGTCTGGATTTTTAAAACATACGCAATAGGTTTTATCAGAATTTAGTAGAACCTCGCAAACCATTCTTCAATTTAGTGTACAGCATCTTACAAGATTTCAACAAATCTGGTACTGAAGTATTGTGCATGATCACACTAGTATCGTCAGCATAGGACACAATGCAGCAGAGCTCTATTTTGTTACATATACTGAAAAGATCGTTGACATACAGGGTCCTGCATTAGTACGTCGTTCTTTCTTAGCGACTAGCCCATTGGAGATAAGTAAAAAAAGTTTATACTAAACATTTTTATAATGGAACACCCTGTATCTTTTAAGGTGTTTTGGCGTAGTTTCTCACCCTCTACATTGAGTTTTAAATATTTTTAATTCCCTGTCAGTGTCACAAACAGGCTTCAATTTAAAAAATCATAACGACTTTGTTTTGAAAATTTAATAAACTAATTTTAGCATCGATTGACGTTAGACCCGATGAAGGTCAATATTTTAATAGTTAGAAATTTAGATTGTGTGTTACGGGGTGTTCTAAAAAAATGCAAATTTCTGAAAACTCAAAATGTCATACCTCATTTTTTCAAATGAAATGACATTTGTTTTATGTTACTATAAGATATCGTTTTTTCTTCTCATTGATTTTTACTGAAGGTGTCCTATGCCTAAACTCCGTAGTTTTTGAGATATTTAATAGTCAAAAGAAAAAAACAATTTTAATTACAATAAGTTTTGCGACACCTATTGCATTATATTTTTTACACTAAAGAAGGCCGTTGGTTAGAAATAAATTGCATACTAGTAGCTGCCACATGCCGACGTCCAAAATAATATTGCTCCTTTACATTTTTTGCAAGAACATATCTCGATGTAATCTTTCAAACCCGCCAGGTAACCGGCTAGATCACTTGATATGAAAAAAGAAATTGTGTATAACGATCCACCAACAACACCAATAAATATGCAGCAAAGAATAGAGGACTCGTTTGCAAGCATTTCACCTCAAATGTTGAAGAGAGTGGAAAGGTCTTTTCAGCAGCGAATCAACTGGTGCTTCAATGAAAATGAAAGACATTTGGAAGACTTGTAGTTATTTCTTCAATTTTGTTTTTTTACAGTTTTGTTTAAAGTATTCAATTATTTTGTTTGGTAAATAAGTAATTAATCAAAAAATCCTTAAGTTATCCAAACCCCAAAGTGACACTAAATTATCGCCATTGCTCCCTTGCGTGCATAAAAATGTAATTAAAATTGTTTTTTTTTTATTAAATATTTTCCAAACTATGGGGTTTAGTTATATCTTATAGCGAAATAGAACAGGCTTTATTTCATTTGAAAAAAATGACTTTTGCCCTTTGAATTTTGAAAAATTGGACATGTAACACAAAAAATTTAAATGTTGCTCTTCAACTGGTCTAACGTCCCTGTTAAAATTTGTTTATTAAATTTACAAAACAAAGTCGCTATGATTTATTAAAGTAAGGACTGTTTGTGGATTTCTTTTCAGAAAATTATAAGTTGGCAACACTGACAGGGAATTAAAAAATAATTTAAACACAATCTAGAGGGTAAGAAACTACGCCAGAACACCTTAAAAGATACAAGGGGTTCCATTATAAAAAAACATGTTCTTTGCCATCCCATAAAAATGAAACACCCTGTATCGTTAAAAATAATTTTACAAAGTAGATCTCTTTAAACCAAGTATGTTTAGTTTAAACTTTGTTTACTTATCTACAAAGGGCTAGCCGCTCGGAAAGACCGACGCACTAATGCAGGACCCTGTATAACAGAAACAGTGTAGCGTCTAATATGGACCCTTGTGGGACTCCAACTTTTATGATCATTTCACTAGAAGTTGATCCGTCAAATGTTACGCACTGTGTCGTGTCCTATTCGACAGATATGAATGAAACCATCGCCACGTAACTCCGCGAATTCCGAAACAGTGCATTTTGTCTAGAAGTCGTCCTTATAACTGGGAGTTTTTTATTCATGTTATTTATTATCGAATTGATAATTTTATTTAGAGCTGTGTCCGTGCTTTTTGCCTGTCGAAATCCATGCTGCTTATTTGACAAATACACTGCTTGTTTAGAAAATCAGAAAGTTTGTTGTTTATTAATTTTTTTAATATTTTTGAAAAAACGGGTAGAATGCTAATAGATCAATGATTCCGCAAATCATATGTTTCATTCTTTTTGTAAAGGGGTTTAATTAACGTCCTCTTTAGGACACTTGGAAAATGGCCACGTTTCCATTTATCATTCGTTTTGTTTTTTTTTGTTAAATAAAATTACTTAAGTCGTAATTTGGTGGTCGGAATGTTTTGTGTTCGTTTAAAAATCCCCGTCCCTAGTTCCTACAACCCGCCTCTGGCTTGTGCGTGCTGAAGTTGTGAAGTGTCGTCAGCCACAAAGACAAAAAAAACGCCAACTGCGATCGTAGCGTCAAAACATCACGTGGTGGTTTCTGACGCAACAAGTAGTTGCATTCTTTCTTAAAACAGACAAAACGGTCGTCGATTAATTCGCATATAGAAGCCATGTTAGCTTACGTTGCGGCTACGAGCCTTGTTCATCCCACAGCGAGGGATTCGTAGTTGTTTTAAAAAAATAAACTTAATTATAATGTCGCATTTCGTTAAAATACAAGTGTCAAGAAGAAATCAACCCGTCACAGAGAGTACTTTCGGAAGACAACAATAACGTCCGTTAGATACATCGTCAACACTAAAAATGTAAGTGATTTGAATTATTTGCATTGACAAGCCAGTTTTCCTTCCTATTATTATTATTATCATCCACCCGCAACAATCTGTGAAACCGTTATCAAAATAAAAAAATACTTACTTTTTTTCTGTGCTCTGCTTGCTCTACTGATTTAAATATTTTCTTCTATGACCAATGATATAGCTTATTTAATCTCAGAAAAAACTTGTTCAGTTTTTGATCTGAAATGAACATTCAATCTACAAACGAAGAATTAATTTGAAGTTATATCATTGATTATAAAGTTACTAAACGATGCGCAACGCATATGGGGAAAATGTAACCGACAATTTCACCGATTTGTAGATGGCTCCACTGACAATTTTCAGCAAAATATTTTTAGTTGCTTTCTAGTGCGTTGAATTAACGTCACCGTCCGCTCCGATTTTATACGTGTGTCTGGAAGTGATTTGTTATGACAATGGCTAAAGTGCAAGTATGTGAACTGCAAAAACAATACGAAGAACAATAAAGACAAAAGTTTTTTTAAATTCCCAATAAAGATGTACACCGCCCCAGCGAGTGGCAAAAATTATTAGGAAACATTGTTATTGCCCTTGTAAATATTGACGATTTAGGAAATAAGTTAATTTGTGACGAACATTTTTAAGGTCGGACATAATTATAAACAATAAAAGAAAACAATTACATAAAAATGCAGTCCGGCAAAATTCAAGAAAGAAGGTACTTACAAAGCAAATTAATATTATTTTTATTTACCTACTGAAATAGTTTGTGTATTAACTTATCTTTCTATAGTTTTTTTTTTTAAATTTCAAATTGATAAGATAAATAATTATGCACTTTTTGAAGTGATTCACATATTCGTCGCGTGTTTTATTAACTTCCGTTTGAAAATTGATCGCTTATAATTTCTGATTTTAATTTATCCAACTGTAAGTTTTTGCGCAAAAACAAAAATACAAAACAAATTTAATAGCCCATTAACAACTTATTTGTTGTTTGATTACAATGTACTAAAAGTTGTGTGTAATTAATGAGAATTAAAATTTTAAAAGAATATTTAAAATTAAATACAATTGACCCCTCACTTGTTATCAGTGAATTGACGTCAATTTTTTTTCTTAGAATCAACTCGCCTAGATTTATTGCTGGTCCGAGCGGAGTACAGACGTTCTACAACAAAAAAGTACCTTGAACTTTATTAGATTCGGATAATCCTGCACCGCATAAATTTAAGAGCATCACAACAAAATGAATCATGTGATTCCCGATATTAGCAGTAGGATTGTAGATATGCCTTCACCAACTCCGAGAATACAGTTAACAGTTAAGTGTAAAGAAGAAAAGCGAAATTTCTTCGCATAAATAAAAAACTAAAGACCAAGAATATCCAAAATAGGAGATTAAAAAATTAAATGTATACCATTGCCCTTTTTACTGTCTGTGTCCTTATTTTTCCAGTTTACATTCTTCTTCGAGTATATAACCTGGTGTTTCCTCTCCAAACCTAGTGCCCACTTCCAATACCTTTCCTGTATCTTCTCCAGTTTCTCCCATTCTCTTCATCCCCACACCTCTGCTCTGTACATCAACATACACACCTTTTACTATTCTCTCAAATGTCCATTTTCTTTTCTCCAAGTCTTTTACAAATATTCTTTCGCCTATACCCATACCTCCCTTATTATTTTATTTCCTTTTTCTCTGGTTCCTTAATCTGGTCTTCGTCTTTGTTGTCGTACCTCACCATATACCCTAGGTATTTATACTTGTCTACCATCTTTATCTTTTTCTCTCCCACTTCCATTTCCCTCCTTTATTCTACCTTTTTCTTCTTAAACTCCTTAATTTTTATTTATACGTAAAAGTACGGCTGTTATTCTATTGTTTGTGTGTACTTCAAATATGTATGTTTAATATATAAAATGTATTGTAAAATCTAATAATTATGTTCTGTGTAACTGTTATATATGTATTTATATTTTATTATGTATATTGATAAAGCTTTTATTTAAAAAAGCGAAACGTTTATAGTAATTAAAAATTATTTTCAAAATTTGGTTGAAATGATTTCTGCAACCTTAATAAATCCATAATTTTGTTTTTCTACATTTAATTCTAATTTCTTTTGTTTCTAAATATGTATTTATCACTTTTCGTCATTCCTTTCATTCTTCTTCTGTTTTTGCCAAGACCACCATATCATCTGCGTAGGCTAGAACCCACTTTTTCTTCTTCCCACCACTATCCCTTTTACCTGCTGTCCTTTAATTTCTTCCTGTAAGTCTCTTACATACAAAGAAAATAAACCAGGGCTCAGTCGACATCCCTGTTTCAACCTTTTCTCTATCCCAAACTCTCTTCCCAGCTTTTCCCTCTACTCTTGTTCTGCACCTTGTTTCTTTGTATATTTCTTCTATTGCAACTATTAAATCTTTGCTTATTCCAGCCTCTTTCAAGTTTTCTCACAACAATCCCTTTCCCTTTCCACCTTATCAAAAGTTAACCTTAAATCTAAAAATATGCAAACAAAATTTTTCCCTTTTTTTCTTCTTTCCTATCTTCCACTTTGCATATTGGGCATATTATGGCTTCTCTCAATTTTTCTTGTAACCCTTCTCCTTTCCTCCTGTTTTCCCTGTGTATTTTCACTGCTTTCCCCTGTGTTCCATCTGTGCCACCAGCCTTTCCTTTTTAATCTTATTTATCGCTTCTTCCATCTCCTCCTTTTAATCTCTCCTTCTCTTATTTTCTTATTTTCTTTTTATCTTCTTTTTTCTTCCTTCTTCTTACAAACTTCCAAACTTGTCCTTCGTTTTTTATTTCCTCGATCTCTCTTTTAACCTCATTATGAATTCTTATTTTTCCTTTCTGCATTCTGTCTTTAAATTTCATCCTAATTTTCTTATATTCTTCAATTGCCATTTTTCCATTTTCTTTTCCCTCTCCTCATTTGTTTCTTTGCTTTCTGGCACTCGCATTTCACCATTTATTTTGTCTCCCTAAATTTCCTGTTCTCACTCTATACTCTCTTTTCTGTTGCTTCCTCCATTTTTTTATTATCTTGTTTATCTCCTCCTCTATTCCCTCTTTTGAATTCTCCATCTTTTCCTTGTAACTTTCTATATTTTCATCCGTCCATACCTTTATTTCTCTCCACTCTCTCTTTTTTCTTCTGTATCATTTTGCTTCTCCCACCAAGGTCACTTCACGGTTGATGATCAGAATCTACACTTTCACCAATTTTGAACTTTGCTAAGTCTTATATACTTCTTTCATTTGTAATTACATAGTCTATTACCGACTCTCCTCTTCCTCCAATAAACGTATATTCCCCTTTCCTTCCATCCTCCATATGTTTCCTTTTCCTCACAAAATTCTACCAAATTTTTTCTTCCCCATTTTTATTTTATCTATTGATACTCTTTTCTTTACCCGTTCATTTACCATCATACCTCCTTCCTCTCTTATCCTTGCATTGAAATTGCCTCCTAATATTAGTTTTTTTTCTATCTCTTTTCATTACTTTATTTATTTTTTCTATTTCTTTTCTATAAATTGTTATTACTTTATACCTTTCTCTTTCTTCTGTTTCTATATTCGTTTTCATCACTCCTATTATTCTTTCCTCTCTCCCCCTCTTTTATTTTTTCCATTCTTCTCTCACCTCTATTATTATTCCTCTTTTGCTCTTCCCATCTTCTCTGTTTTTTCATGAACTGTATGTTCCATATAAATTTTTCAGGCATCTTGTCTTTCCACTCTTCTCAATCTTTCTCTACCATCCAGGTTTCCACTTGCCCCCACCATTTTAAAATCCCTAATATAATTCCAAAATTCCCTTCTTTTATTTTTTATTCCTGCCACATTCCAAAATAATATCCTGTTCTTCCCTGTACCTTCGTCCTTCTCCTTTCACCCAAATTTTTAGGAATCCTATTTTCACTTTATTTCCCTCCCTTTCCATATTTTTTTCCTCTAACCTTATCTTTGTTTGTATATCTCTTTCCTTTTTCATGTTTCATGTCCTCGTCAATATAGATTCTCGTACCTCGTAACTTCTTATTTCGTAATATCTCTAATTTTCTTTCTTTCTCCTCTAATTTATTGCACTTATTTTCCCATTTCTCATTCATTGTATTCATTTCCGCTCCTAATTCCTTTATTTCCCCTTTCGTTCTTTTTTGGTTTATATTTATTAACTTAATTTTTCTTAGCATCTCATACATACATCTCGTATTTCATCTTCTTATTGCCTCCCTTCTTCTGAATGCATTAAATAACTCTTCTTCCGTCTTTCTTTTTCTCGAGTCCGAATCCCTGTGTCTGTTTAATCCCACACGTTATTTTATGTAATTTGCAATTAAATTTAAATCATGCATATAAATACGATAAAAGAAAATAAGAATAATAAGAATAACTTCTTCCATAGGACGCGATAATAATGTGAGAAAAAGCAAAAATCAAATTAGAAATTGAAAACAGTCGTTCCATTGATTTCGGAGAAAACGACATAATTTTGAATGCGATAATAAGTAAATATTGTTTAGACAAATAAATTGTTTATGTAAGTAAAAACCTAAATAAATTTGATTTATTAAAATTACAGTGTTGTTTTATTAAAGCATTGAATCAATATTTAAGTTTTGAAACAAAATTAAAAAGTAATTTATAAATTTAGAGCAATTAAAAATGCATGCAGTGCAGGAATAACCGGATCCTACCTTAACATTCTTAAACGAAATTGCGGCCTTGAATAGCTTGTAGAAGTTAACACCAATAACAGCCGTGGCACCACAATCTACGAGTGCAGTTTGTGGACCGCGGGTTAAAGAGGGTCAGGTTTCTGGAGGGAGAAGCTGGTACACATTTTAACTAACAATTGCTTATCTTCCAGTAACTTTATAATCAATGGTTATATACTAAATGAATGGCATTAAGTGCATAAATTGCAGGTAATTGAAACAAACAAATTAACATAAAAAATAATAAACATTTGTGTGTTGCATTAGAAATTAATTACAATTCAAAACAAATTCTTTCATATTCCACTGACCGAATTTAACAAAACCAAAAGCAATGAGATTAACTACTTACCTCGGTCTGTTAACTCGGATAAAATAAATTCATTCATCGTTATTCACCATAAATCACTGATAATATAAACAATATAATGCACACTTCGTTGTAACTTATGATGAAATTGTGTATACAGCGGCAATTTGAACAAGACATGGCATTTTCACATAATTCCCGCACCCAGACTAAACAATGGTGGGCGCAGTAGTGCCATAAAAAAATTCATGATAAGCAAAACACGTATTACAACATATTGTCGCTTCTCTCCAAATTTTACTATAATTTGTAGTAAAATTTCTTATATTACACTACAAGTTTTAATTATTTTCTATTAAGAGTGGCGTTTACCTACACAAAAAAGTCCACTTTTAGACCTTTGCCGTTTGAAGCCTTGAAAAGCCAGTTTACAACTTTTGAACAAATTGCAAACATTTTGCAAAATGATTCACTGATATTCAATGAGCATCCCCTACACTCGTTTCGATTTGCAAAACACAAAGTCATACGGAACCTAGTTTTTATTTTATAAACAATATTTTATTTGTTTATATCGACCTATTGCCAGAAAAAAATTGCAAACATTTTGGTTTTTGTTTGCAAAAGTTTGTTACATCGACATTCGATTACATTGTATTTTGCAAAATGGTGTGACCTCCGGAACATTGTTAATTGGTCATTTTTAACATTAACAATCAAATCGTTGGAAATTTGTTTCCGAAAATAATTACAAACATTTTGCCAATTTGACACATAGCTGCTAACAGGTTTCCAACTAAAAAGATTCATTGTCAAAATGTATGAATCACCGGATCATTGTTACTGGATCATTGTTAATAAACACGGGAAGTATGTTTATTTCAAATTAAAAAATAATTCCAAACATTTTGCGAATTCGGTTCGAGGCTGAGACGAATATAAAACATCATTCCTCCTATTTGCAAAACGATTAGATATCCGGAATGTTTTTTTTAATATAATGCGTATTTTACGAGAGAAGACAACGGTCCGTCGGGGCGTGAGGAGCGATGGGGGCTCTCCAGATCTATCTCGTCTTAACGAATGAAGGCGGCTTAGAAAATTATATGACACTCCATATTATCATTATATGATACTCAATATTTTGGACACAGCAACGACCCTACATAGGGCAATAATTGTGTAGTTAGGTTAGGTTACACAGTTATCGCCCAATACAGAGTCGTGGCTGCTTCCGAAAAATAAAGGTTCACTTTGTTATTGATTATTACTAGTTTTTCACATTTTATCATGTCCGGAAACTAATAAAATTATTTAGTTTCGAAGTCAGACAGTGTCGGAGAATAAAAAATTTTTATAACTTTTTGAGTCTTGAATTGGAAACGGTGGTTAATTTCGAAGAAACATAAGAGTTTTTACAAAGAGTTTATCGGTTGTTAACTTTTAAAATATTAAAAATGTACTTACGCGTTTTGTAAGGTATATCCATTGAGTCGTGTTTGTAGTGGATTTCCATAATATTAGATTACATGATGAGCTACAGTTTGTGTCTCTATCGCCGACTATGCGATTTTGTATTAAGCTGTTATGTGAATTTCAATAAATGTCAAAACTTTTCTAAAAATGCATTTTTAATCTAAATTTAAATTTTTTAAGTTGAAATTATTTTTGATTACAGTTGAATGACAACTTTTTTTTATTTTTCATTGACCAGGGCAAAAAAAATATATTGATTGACATGAAAAAATGTATAAAAATATTTCGGCTTTGGGCACTGATAAAAAGTTGTATTATTTATTATGAATATGTCTATAGTCGTTTCTTGTTTCTCCGGTCAAATTTAATAAAGTGAATAAAACAACATCAGAAATGGTTTTTGGCGATCTTCCCAGTTTTATGCAATCTGTGTCGGAATGAAGAAGGCTATATACAATAACCAATATTTTTGAAGTCAAATTTATTAACTTTACACCGAAAATTCTGAAATTCTAATTATTTTACAGTATGAAACAATTTGGGTGACGTTATATTTGTTTTTTATCGAAAAATTTTCAATTTTTATTTTAAATTTTATACTGTGACTACATTTTTCTCAAGTAATATATTTCTTAGAATTTCGTACAATGTACCGGGTGCCCAACTAAGAATGGACGCCGACTATATCTCGGGAATTATAAATCTGACAATATTGAAAAAATATTTAATAAGTAAATTGACTACGTGAAATCGCGGGAAATTATTTTTAAGTTTGTAAGATGGCCGCTAGGGGGCGAAACTGTTATGGCCGATCATAAAATTAGCTCTTTCTCTAAAAAATATGCAAGTATAAATATATTTTAAATATTGCCATAGTAAAGACTGCAAAATTTCTAATTTTTTTTGTTTAGGGTATTTTACTCTGTCTTAGAAAATGTAGTGGTGGGGGAAATCCAAACATGTTTTTATTTAAATGCAAATAACTCCGGTATAACTTAACGGAATTGAACAAACTAGATATAATTTTACAAAAACAATGTCAAATCGTCACTCTGAAACCCAAAAGACCAAGAAAGTGACATATATCTTGCAGAAAGGAAATTGACGATATTAGAGCGTGGTTAAAAAGTCAAAACATACAATTTGATACTATGATGTTCAAGGCTGAGTTGTTACAATTAGTGCACGAAAACCACCGCGGTTCCGTAAATAAATATGTTGTCGATGAAATGTCATTAAAGTACGGCCACGAAGTTTTGCGTCTGCCGCCATATCATTGCCATTTCAATCCCATTGAATTGGTGTGGGGAATTGTGAAGGAGTTTTACGACGACCATATATATAGGCGCTACTTCAGGAAAGAAGAAGACGTGCTTAAAACTTGAAACGACGCATTAACTAAAAATAACTCCAGACGTGTGGAATCGCTGTGTAACTCACACAGAAGAAATAATCAAAGACACCTACAAGCGTGAACAAATTATAGACGATGTGCGACCTTTGATTTTTACTGTAAATACGGATAGTGACTTAGAAGACGATCACTTTACTTTTAGTGATAGTAGCAATAATTAATTTTTTCCACTACTAGCTGTGAAGTGGACAATTATTGCGTCTCCTAGCCAACTGAGAAGTTGAATTCTCTATTAGTGGTTAATAATTTTTTCTATTGTTGACCTAGGTTAATAATGGACAATTTCAAATTTTTGAGAATCTAAGAATAGTTGTTTAACAAAAAACGAGTGAAACATAATTTTGTATATCCAGGAGATTATCTCTAACGTATTTGCTGCTTAAAATTACCTAACACGATAAAATTATTTGAATAAAAAAATGCCATTAGTTTAAAATTCGCGCCCCATCCCATAACCGCAAATACATAACCTGAATTTATTTATTTATTAAATATGATGGTAGAATCAGTTTTTTCAGGTTTCCCAAAGGAGATTTAACCAGGCGAGTTAAGTTACATCAAGAATTTTAAGTAAATTACAAACATTTGGTTGTAGGTGTTTTGAATGGTTAACAGAATCTGGAAGGTCCGATCTGTTGCATAAAAATGTCGACTCTAAAAACTTAACGAGTATGTGGCGAACACTTGCCATTCCTAAATGAATTACAAGTGTCAATTTCTGAAACCCAATATTCAAATGATGCAAGGTATATTGGCGAAGCAATAAATGCCCGTTAACATCTCTAGCTATACCAAAACTACTCAAGCTTGCAGCTCAAATACTCTTAGGTAAAGAAAATTACGGAGGAACATTCTTAAATTGCAACGTGAAAAGAAAGCACTTCAATTGAAGTTAACATCTCCCAACGATTACTTCCCGAAAGCAGAGCACAAATTGTGACAGCCGAAGTGGACTTAAAAATAAACCACTAAGAAGCAGGAGATAAATAGAGGAATACAAACAATTTTCACTAAAATTATATTTTACGAGCCCCAAAATGTTAATTTTAAAGTAGGTTTTAAATTTTTGCCAGCTCAAACTGCTACGTGATCATGGTTAGAGTTATATATAAAAGTTAAACAACCCTTGTGCTACATCTTTACAAATACGATATGCAAAGGTGACAAATTGAAGTCGATAGTATTAAACTGCATAGAAAAGCTACAACTACAATGCGGTGCCAATGTTAGGGCAGTAGTAAAATTTTGAAACCTAATTAAAAGAATAGATGTATCACCGGAAAAACCATACCTTCTCGTAAACGATAAGAAAATCTATTATTTCTTCGATGTCCCCTATTTATTGAAGTCGGTGCAAAATAACTTGATTAAATACGATATAATCTTTAATAACAAAAAGCATCTTGGAAAGACATTAAAAATTTCTACATGTCAGACAAATCTAAACCGCTGCGATTGGCTCCTAAATCAACTAATTTACATATTACTCCGAATAATTTTCAGAAAATGAAGGTGAAATATACCACACAAGTGTTTAGTGAATCAGTTGCAGTTGGTTTATCAACGTATGTAGCTTTTAATGCTTTTTGATTTATTTGCATTCCTGTGCTACTTGATTTTTACAAGAAAAATGTTTATTTTTTTATTTTGGCTTAAATTTGGCTAGTAGTGGAAAAAATAGTATATACACCATGGTTGTGAAGTCCATTATTGCCTATGCACCTTATTTCGTGAGGGGGCGGTAGCTAAGGCAATAATGACAGACTTCACAACCTTGGTGTATAACCCTCTTCTAATATTTGTTCCTAATTACATATTAAAAGTATGCTTTGAAATCATACTGTGTATTTTTTGTATTATCCTTTACTTGCGGTAAAATTTATCTATTTATTGATTTATGACTTTTAATAAATCAAATTTTGTTTGTAACAAATAAAATACTAAAAAATATTGAAAACCGCTGACCCTTAGAACGTCAAGCCGACAAAGAAAGACCCTGTTTTGATAATTTTAAATGGTCAAGCTACTCATACTAAAAACCTCGATTTGATCAATCTTACACGCCAAAATGGAGTCCTCCGACCCAATTGTATACACAAGCTCAGTTTTATGGCACCATTAAGTATGTTTTATGGCTAGGAAGTTAAAAGTTGGCTCAGAGCTAACCCCAGGAGAGTTGTGACACAATACCAAATCAAATTATTTCTTGACCTAGCGTACAATAGAGTAGCGATCATCCAAACGGCAGTATCAGATCTTAGAAAAACGGGAATTTATCCCGTCAACAGAAATGTTTTCGATGAAGTTGACTTTGCTCCTGCTAAAACCACCGAACGTAAAGAGCAAACATAAAGCAATGATGTTACCAACGATATCTCCTCCTTTTTCATCCCCACAACTGGATGCTTTAAGAAGTCGGTCTTTTACAGTTCAATCATCCCAATTGAATGTAGAGGAAGAATTTGAAACTTTGTTTCTGTTTATTCCAACGCATGATGTGCTCACTTCAAGCAGTTGTTCTGTCGCTGGACCCTCTGAAACAAATATGAAGCCTCCTATTCACGCTGATGCTAACTCATACCAAAATCGAATTAACATTGAGCTTACACCAGAAGGATGTATTTTAAGTTCAATCACTTCAGAGTTTCCATATCCAGCGATTCAACTCATTTAGCTTCTACAGTAAGACTGGATCATCTTCGTTTGCTTTTTCTTGAAAGATATATTTCCTGTTCCACATACTTCTCGCAAAGTAACCACAACCCGCGCCCCTAGAGGAAAGACAGCAACCTTGACGGAGTTCCTGTACAAAAAGAACTTGAGCAAAATACTGTCGTCAAAGCAAAGCCGGTGAGAACTCAACATATTGTGCTTCAGAAAAGAGGCAAAAGTAAAAAACCTCTTAAATCTACAAGGTCTAATATTACAGAGGAAACTAGGTTAAACTGATGAGAAGAAGTTAAAGATTCTTAAGACTCTATCTGCATTTATTGCAAAGATACATACTTCGAAACTAACATAAACGATGGTTGAGTAAAGTGCACCAACAATTGCAGTAATTGGGCACATGAAGGGTGCACGGGTGGCCAGAAGAAGATTTGGGCGAGGTCATATGTGAAGAATGCGAATTAAATGACGCCATGCAATAGGTAGCCGGTCTTACCCCATTAAGTGTACAATGACATTAAATTAGTACCCGCTCTTGCCCCCACCGCCGTACGGTTCTGCCCCAGGGTAGGGGCACAATCGTAAAATGAAGTTATTGTTCTGTTTTTTTTTATTGTTTATTAGTTAATTCAAATTCAGTTTATTTTTGATCTCATATTAAGGTGTAGTTTTGTAACATAAAAGCTGTTGGAATTTTTTTTCTACTCGGCTCTGCTCCCCTACCCGTACACTTTGTTTTTCATAAATCGGTAATAAGACACTTTGTTGAGACACACTGTACATCAAATCTTACCTTTTATCAAATAAAACGAAGGGGTATAAAGTCATAACAACATCAATAGTACTAATCACCATCCAGTAAATTACACTAACAGATAAAACGTTAAAACAAAACAAAACTAACAGTGATAGAATAAGTATATAAACCCCCTGAAATACCTCGTTAATTTCTTTTCCTATAAATCGCAAGTCATTAAACGTTCTTACAATTTTTGAAAGAACACGACTTGTGTCTGTACTACTCATAAACTTATGGACAATTTCCATCCTATAAGTTATCAATTCTAATATGGAAATTATCACACACGTAAAACTTATCCTTAAAAATTCAATTACATAAACAAAACTACTGCATTTTGCATCCGATATAAACATTTCTTCATACTGAAAAACAAACATTTTCGATCAAGTAATTTAAAGTTTCAGAAAGAAATAAAAGAATTGCTGACGTTATTAATCGTATTCTTGACCGCCTATAATTGATTTCAAATTTAATCAGACGTTTGATGTTATCGTCAATAAAAAATTAAGTTTTCAACAATTCCGAAGATACGTTTTTTGTAATAACAATACGTAACTGAACGAAACAACACTGA
>JALBCR010003135.1:0-77493 GCA_030710515.1 Abscondita cerata
TTTTATAAAAATATTACTAGAGGTAAACGTTAATATGTAATTGTAAAACATTTCTTGATTAACAACAGATACTTGAGGATGTTTAATTCATATGTCGTCCAAATTTATCCAATGTCATTTTTAGTGGATTATACCTGCTTCCTGAAGTTTTTTTTATTATCGATACAATTTCGCTCTGTGACTTGTATTAAATAGCAGCCTGAGATGCAACTAATAATTTCAGTCGATCAATCAACTCATTAGGGCCATCCTAATATACGTAATCAAAGGTTGCACCGTTAACTCCTTTAACATCCCTGTACCTAATTTCACATTTGTTCTTTTACTGTCTCATAAGTTCTCATTGGTTGTTTGAAATATAAAAGACCCATAATAGTTCTATATTTTTTTTGACTTTGTTCCAAGTATTTGTTCTTTAGGATTAAAGTTACTTCTGCATGCGTTGCTGATATTTAAAATATCTTTATACGCGTATAAATCTTTTTCCGTATATTTTGTAGGTTGGTTTTAAACAACAGTTCATATAATCCTGGAGTTCCCTAAATTATTGATCATCTACTTTATGTCAGATTCTATAAAGTCTACTTTTGAACTTCCTATGTAATATTTTTCTTCAAAACTGCCATGTCTTATTCCAGTTCTGTGATCAAATTCTCCTTTGGTATCACGAATCATAGCATCGATATAATTCTTGCAATTTATCAGCTATTTAAGTATTTTAATCCTCTGTAGCACACATGTTCTATATTCCTTTACTCTCGTTAACAGATTCATTAATTAAATCTTCCAAATTATAATTCTCTTAAATCATCGTTTTCAGTTGGTTCTGCAATATAAACTTTTCATTTAAATTAGGTGTGGAAGTGCATCACGAGGAAATCCCATCATCATAGTCCGGCAAAGATACTTTATCATCTTTTAGTGAGTTTATTTTGCGACTTAATCTTCTTTGATATTTTAGAATCTTCGAATCTATCTTCTGTTTTTAATGATGGGAGTAATACTCAGACTGGAATCAGTTTCGTCTCTTCAATTTTGCAATTGGTCTATGTACCACTACGTGAGTCAATGCTTAAGCGTTTTACCTTCTAAAATGATTGGATATTGTTTCTATAAGTTTAGTAATAGGAAGAAAGGCATTCTCCTGAATGCCTCACTTTGTTTTAGTAACTCTAATTTTCGTTTTACTCTTCTCGTTTTCTAATTAACTCTTTAGTTAATTCTATTTCATTTGAATGATTGCTTCCCAGAATTCATACTCTATTAGGTTTCGGATAAATGTACACAATGTAACAAGGCAACTTAATCGCAAAAAAGCGTTTCTAAGAGGAACCGACTTAACTGGCAGCGTTCATCAGGAACTGCTTAACAGAACAGTGAACTTGTTTAAGCATGGTTAATCGCTTTAACCGTCACGTAAACGCTTCTATGAAAACGATTTAAAATAAGAAGCATCTGTTTGGAAGTTGTTTTCCAGTAATTTAATAAGTAGTTAAAATTGTTAATCGTGCTCTATTAATTGGAACCCAGAGGTTGAATAATTATTATCAAATCCTTTTCTATACCGTCCTGAATCAATAGATCTCTTTATCGATAACTAAAAATCGTATGGGTTTTCCTCAACATAATAAACAAATCTCCTTAAACTTATCAAACGTTAAATCTGTAATAACATTGTCTTCTTTGTATAGCCACCATTACAATCACAGGAATATCAACTAGAAGAAGAAGGAGCACCGACATCAATGTTTTCTACAATTGGTGGATTTCAAAATTCTTCATTCGTTCCGGTAAGAACTTTTATACTTTGTTAAAATATTCAACAATTTGAATATGTTTAAGCTACTACTTTATACGTAATACATATCTTTTACTAACCTCAAACGATCTATGAAGCAATAACTCCACCTCCTCTTATCCCTAGAATCAAGCGATTGAAAACAATCGATTTAGATAAATTGGTTAGTCCAAAGTACACAATGGAATTTAATATAAATGTAAATTTAGTTTTATTTAACATCAATAAAACTGTGTGGATGTTGCATGTACTAATTATGTTCTGTAATTTCACAGGATTCATCTTGTAACGCCCAAATTGGTCAACCCGAGCGTCAACCGATTGGGAAAAGTTGGCGAAAATTACAAGAAGTTTACAAGAAGTTCTTCCGACGAAGAAGAGGAAGGCATTAAAACAAAGATAGACTAAAAGGGGAAGAGATAAACCCTTGTAAAATAAAAATGAAAACATTGTCAAGGAGTATAAATACTTAAAAGAGAAAGTGCGTCGTACCAATAAAACAATTTGTGAGTTGAGTGACATGTATAAATTATTATCGTAGGTGTAAGTTTAAGTTTTGTTTAGTTATTTTTTATTTTATTATATTGGACTTTATTTTTTTTTATACTTTTGTAATTTTTTTTTGTTTCATGCATAGTTCTTTGGTTGTGTGCTTAATACATTTTTTTTTAAATAATTATTTTTTTTATTTTGTAAATGTCTTATAGTGCATTAAAGGCTAACTGCAATAATACTGATTAAATTTGAGATAAGCAACAAGTACTTTAAAGCAAATGTGATAGTTGTAAAGCAGTGATTGACGCATTTTAGGGAAGTGTTTTTTTTTCAAATTGTTTCAGAAAAAGACAAACAAGGTATTTCATAAGTACTTAAAATATTTTGTATTGGAATCTCTTAAAAATATCAAATTTCTTTAACCTACACACGCATTCTATTAAGTTAATTTAAAAGCAAGTTTCATCCAGTAGTCGAGGTCATTGAGCTGAAACGTAGCAATTGAGGTCACAGATCACTAACCCAAATCTAGGGCGTTGCACTAAATTGAGGGCAAAGGTCTTTAACCTATTGCGCCTCTCTGCCCCTTGCCGCTGCGTCCCGAGCGGCCCCGATCGATCCCGAGCCTACTTGTTTACTTCATATCCTTGCAATGGAATATCAAATTTCTTTAACCTACACACGCATTCTATTAAGTTAATTCAAAAGCAAGTTTCAACCAGTAGTCGAGGTCATTGAGCTGAAACATAGCAATTGAGGTCACAGATCACTAACCCAAATCTAGGGCGTTGCACTAAATTGAGGGCAAAGGTCTTCAACCTACCGCGCCCCCGCCCCTTGCCCCATCGTCCCGAGCGGCCCCGATTGATCCCGAGCCGCCCCGACCATGCGCGCACGCCTCCGACGATAAACGAGGGCAACCGAAATTCAAATTCCCCCCACCACAAATTCAAATTTCGCGCCAAAAGTGAGCCAGGAACGGCACTACTTATCTACTATCATATATTGAAAAACTGCCCCTAAGATGTATCAATTCTGTTTAATATAGCGCATTGAAAGTCTCACAACAGCTTTGGATAAACCTTGTTGTGGAACATAGTCAATTAACAAGCGTAGCTAAGATAATGCGGCAACAACACCAGTTCAAGATATTAAAGAAAGAGCGAAAAAAACTTAATGTCTCTTTCTTAATTATATTCTGTAACTACTGCATTTTTAAATAATGTTGCAAAGTGAGCAATGCTCAAACAAGAATCTGCAAAGAGAACTTAAGCAACTGCTAAACCAAGCAGTTCCCCTCCAACTCCACAGACTCTTCAAGATCTTATTATTGAAGCTATTAGCGTACATGAATTGTGTGATGTAAATAGTTACTCAATATCCTTATTTTGTATTTGCAATATTTTATGTTTTACTTCAGCAATTTTTTTATTTGTTGTAGAAGAATGGCATACTACTGAAGCACCTAACTTTGACAGATTTCTTTTAAATGACGATGGTCTACATCCGAAAGAACCTGCAATAATTTATGGTAACGATGCTTCACTTCGTTTACTTGCTCTATCCCTTGTGGGTGGTAACATTAGTATAGCTCCACCTAATTTTATGCAATTATATGTTATTCGCCTGCCTGTTACAGCTTCATTTATCACTGCCGTCTACAGCATACTAGAACGGAAAACTCAAGGAACGTATCAACAAGTATTTAGAACCGTACTGGAGGGATGAGAGATGAGAGAAATTTGATTGTTGACGCAACTACAGTATACGTAAACTTTAAAAAAGCTTCTAGTCAAGCAATAGTATTAAATTTCATTTATGTCAGGTAACGTACAGACAAATTGAAAGTTTAGATCAAGAAAATATTTACCTCAACAACTGCGTGCTCACGGAGTTTTGTGGAATGCTTAATAGATTTATTTTTTTAACTATTCCAGATGTACCGAATGGATTGAACCATCGTAAGCAAAACACGCCAGAAATTTGCGAGAAAATATAACGTATTTTTCGTATGAGTTTTCCCAGGACCCCTATTCTTGACAAGAGAGTAAAAAATATTTTTCAATGGAAAATATAAAATCACTTCACTTGAATTTTCTTTCACTTTCTCCCAGTTCAGAACAATAGTATTCTTGAATGCAAGTGAATAGGAGTCGACGTTGAATTTCACGGGAGATGTGTCACCCTGTTGCCGCTTGTTGCACTTTGCTGTTAACCATCAAAATAGACGTAGGTACTTGTCATTTTAATGTTTATTGTGATTTTATTCTGTCAATGGGGCTGTGAAGAAGTTTTAGGAGATGAAAAAATATTGCTCGTTTTGTAAGATCTATACTTGCCCGAAAGTTTTGTAAAAAAATTTCTGTGACAAACTAGAATGATCTTTTAATTGCAGTACCTAGCGCTTATAACCAGCTTGCTCTTCTGCATCTTCCAAATCTTGGATCAGTACATAAACCATGTGGATTTCATCTAGATCCATTATCTATGTCTTATGAACAATATAATAATAAAATAATTAAGTGTCACGTTAAGTTTGTTTTCTTCGGTTACGAGCAACAAAAATTAATTTCTCACTACGTTGAAGGAATAGGAGATGCGAAATATTAAAAAATTACCACTTTATTTACCCACGATTCAAAGATAGTGGCTTTGAATCGTAAATTTGCGATAATCGACGTTTTAAAGGTGCTCCTCCAGGTAATTACCCTTGTTCTTTTAAACGAACCTCTAAAATAACTTAATTAATCGTAGGAATGTCCTTCTGATGTGACAAACGAAATTTAAGATACTAATTGATATTTGGGGGGATGTTATTTCGCTAAAATTTGACAACCACCGTAAGTGTGTGCTAATAAAAAAAAATTAACATACGGCTATATTGCCATGTTTGGAAAATTTTAAACCTTCCTGAATTGTGAATTGTGCCCTCTCTACAATTTTCACGTGAACATCTATAGTTTTCTGGATGATTTCTTCGACGTCAATCTAAAATTTTGGTTGCGGTATGTACCACCTGGACCTTCGACCTGGTGCTCTCTTTATCAACGCTCACCTGGGTCACCGCTTCGAGGAGGCCGTCCATACCTATTATCACCAATATTGTGGTGTCTAATGAGACCGATTACTAATAAAATACTTTTCCGTCGACCGTGCATTTATGACTTACGTTAACGTAAACAAAATCGTTCATTAATGACCCCTATTAATGAAATATTTTCTATTAATGAACGATTTGAGTATAGGCAACTAAGCATACATGTGTATACCTAAAGTTGCCATTTTATCTGTCCATCAAATACAATTTGAAAATGTAAATAAAGTCTGTCGTAATTTGTACCAAAGCAAATTTTAATAATAACGAATCAACATTAATTTACAGTTGTAATAAATCTTCAATTTGTTCACACAAACTTTGAGACATTTTTGTACTGTATACAACATTCCGATGATAACACTTAATAACATTTAACAATGTTTAGCTCATCTATTTTACAAACTATTGTCTCACACAGTTCTTCAATATTGTTTAGTCATTGTTCAAAAAAAGGAATGGCCCGATAAACATTCCAACTCCTAAAAATATCTTTTGGAGGTGTAGTGGAACCACTTTAAGAAAATGTTTTTTTTTATAAACTCTACATGAGCATATTGTGTGAATAACATTAAGGTGACATCAAGCTTCATCGTTAAAGAATCTTAAGCTGGAATACATAGTAGCGATATGAATGAATACCTTTGTTTGATATGATGTGACAAGTCATTATCAAAAGTTTAACTTGTTTACAGGCAACATAGAGATGTGCTTGGGCTTCTTGTATCATTTATCAAACATTGTCAACCATTTCTGGATCGGTCTTTGTAGGTGCATTACTATTTTGAATAAGCACCAATCAGTTCTCACAAGAAAGATTTATACACTTTGTTTCGCTGTGATGAAAACTATCAGCTGAAAACTATTGTATTTTGACGCAACAATTGGAATTAGGTACCTCAATTCTCCATCAACTTAGTGACCTTAATTAGGTTTTTAGGTTATGTTATACAATAAAAAAATTGTGGTGAGTTCACAAAACGGTACTTTCTGAAGGTGCGTTCACAATAGCATATCTTTTCTAAAATTATTAAATTATAATCTTATTAAAATTACAAAGTACGGTCGACGGAAAAGTTGTGTAACTAACTCTTGAATTAAACGGCGATTAACAATCTCAAGCATATCTAGATTGTTATTCGCCCTTATTAATACATTTGTTTGTTAAATAACTATTTTGTTTACATTTCTTAACTTTAAATACTACATTTAGAATAGTTTTAAGTTCTGTAACGTAAGGATAGTTTTACGTCTCTTTTTGGTCGTTCTACTGTTGGATAAATGTCGACAACTTGCTGTTGGGCTGGATCGTGTGAAGGTGATTCCGTTTTCAGTCATACCCGCGTACCCTAATTTTTTAGTTTTAATATGCTGGTTGCAATCCTCGTTCTGCGTCTGATTTGGTAAGTTATTGCTATCGTTTGTACTTACTTCACGTTTTAAGAGTTGGTTACAGTGACGTTTCCACACCTGGTCGTTCTCGCATTGACATAAATAAGTAACCTTGCCTATTTTCTTTATTATAGTGGCTTTCGCCCATTGTATAACATTAACATCACGATAATCTCTCGCAATGACTTTATCACCTATGTTAAATTCAGTAGTTACTTTGTGTTTATGCACATTTGTGCTAATTTGGTTTTCTACTACTCTAGCTAACAAAGTGCTAATCCGTACATTACGATTTTTAGGGTCTGACAATGCTGCTGTAAGTTTATTATTTACAGTTTTAACATAGACTTCGGCTTGCCCATTACCCTGGAGATGATATGGGGATATCGTTACGTGCTTGATGCCATTAGATTTAATGAATTTCATTTCCGTTTTCATTTCGTTAAAACTAATGACGGTTCGTTATCGGAGATTATAGTATTCGGGAGACCGAATCGACTGAAACATTCTCTTAATTTCTCGATAGTTGCAGCTGAATTTGTACATTGCATTGAAAAAACTTCTAACCATTTACTGAATTCGTCTACTATTAATAAATATTTTCTATTTTAAAATAAAAAGTAGTCTACATGGATTCTATAAAACTGACTTTCAATTTCCGCGTCAATTCCCGGAAACCATACGTACGATCTAGCTATCGCTTTGGTTCTGACTATACCTTCATGTGTCGAATGTAGTTCGTTTAAGATTTGAAGGTATAAAGATTATTCTGTGACCAAAGAATAAACATTCTTCTACTACATGCAAATGATAGCGAACTTTGAAATAAGGTTTGATGTCATTTTAAATATTGTTTGGCCATTTATCTAAGCTTTTACCAATTCGTTGTCTATAGGAATATTATTTTCCTAACTAGCAAAAATATGTTGGGAATTATTTGTTTTGTTTTTTTTTTTAATATTTTAAATTAATTTTATCTTTTTTACTCAAAATTCGATAAGTATAATGCGTATCTTTTTAATCTATTTGGCACATTAGATTTATGTCTTTGCTTCTACTGAAAATAGAAACTAATGACTTCTGGTCCGTTCTTAAAGTGAATCTAGATTCATACAGTGGTGTTGTGCTAATTTTTTTTTGACCGGAACGCGTATATGTAATTATATAGACAGGGCCGATCCTGGGTAGGCGGCCGCTCTGTGCGGTCTCATGTCCCAAATTTAACGACGGGGGGAGGGGGTAATTTTCCCGTCGCCAGGATCGGCCCTGTATATAAAATAAAAAGGAAAGGACACGAAAATCATTACGAAACACATTTTGTGTATATGTATATATATTTGACTAAAACGTATTAGTGACCTTCAGTTAGTAAATATTCCAATATAATTTAGTTGCAGGGATTTGGTCCGATGGAGTAATTAATACTATTAGTAGTAATAAATAGGATTTCACTACAATCACGTTTTAATTACTCCATCGGACCGAATCCCTGCAACTAAATTATATTGAAATCTGTATATATATTTAAACGCAGCGAAACTTATCGTTTTAATATAATGATCCCTCCAGTAGGGCATATAGTCGACAGTGTGCTTTTGTACAATACTTTACTTACACTCGAGTTTTCTCACTCCCGATGAGTCCCAAAAGGACGAAACAGCTGTCAGGTGATTCTCAGTGTTTGTTTGCTATTGTACAACCACTTGCGTACTTTACTGCAGGCGATTCAAAATTTTATACTTGCCAACTGTTATGTTGGCTATAATTATTGAAGAATCGACTATGTAACTGCTTTACATACCTGTCGGCAAAGTTGCTAACATTTACGAACGTGAACGCTTTCACGAGTCGACACTCGATGTCGAAAACCTTATCGTTAAAATATTGTGATCCCTCCAGTAGGGCATATAGTCGACAGCGCGCGTTTGTACAATAGTGAACTTACACCGAGTTCTCTCACTCCCCGATGAGTCCCAAAAGGACGAAACAGCTATCGGGTGATTCTCAGTGTTTGTTTGCTATTGTACAACCTCTTGCGTACTTTACTGCAGGCGATTCGAAATTTTTATACTTGCCAACTGTTATGTTGGCTATAATTATTGAAGAATCAACTATGTAACTGCTTTACATATCTGTCGGCAAAGTTGCTTACATTTACGTACGAACGTTTTCACGACTCGACACTAGATGTCGCGAAATTTATCGTTTAAATATATATATATATATATATATATATATATATATATATATGTTTATTACAATAATAGGAACGTTTAATAAAAATTAGTTAACAAATTATAAAATACGCACATTAGCAATTCTTTTTAATTTTTTTTTCAATACGTCAGCCAATTCTCGTTATCAGAAATCATCTTTAGTTCCGGAACGCGTTCCTGTCCAAAAAGGAAGTACCGGAACAACGTTCCGGAGCGTTCCGGCTCGACAACATCACTGCATACAAACAACTTTGAAATTTAGAAACCGCGAAATAGCAAGCTAAGCCCTCTTTATGTACCGTTGAATAATTTTACTCTGTCTTTGAATACGTTCTTGATGCACATGTTACTTATTCGGTCGGACTTATCTGACATTTCATGAGATAAAACTGCGCCTATACCCCTATCACTAGTATCGAATGTCACTATAATTGGCAAATCTCTATTGAAATAAATAAGAACTTTATCTGTTGCGTTATAAGCTAATTCACAGTCACGCGACCATATAAATTTTGCGTCGTGTTTTAACAAATCATAAAGGGGTGCTAATAAATTAGACATATTGGGAATAAATTTTGAGTAATAATCTGCCATACCAATAAATGACCTAAGTTCAGTTATGTTTAAAGGGTTGGATGCATCTACTATAGCCTTGACCTTGTCCTGACTTTTTGATAAACCACATTTTGTTAGATCATGTCCTAAGTATGAAACGCTTTCCTTTAGAAACTCACACTTATTTATATTGACCTTTAATCCCGCATCAGCTATAATTTTGAAAACCTTTCTCAAAATATGCAAAGGATTTTCATTTTCCTATGCCCTATTAGGATGTCATCTTGGAATACAAATACATTGTTTATTCCTTGAATAATTGTTCAATGTGTTTTTGAAAATAAAAACTTGAGCATTTTACTCCAAATGGCATTCGATTTAATCTAAACAATCCCTTATGGGTTGATATTGTGCAAAGTTTCTTAGAATTATCATCTAGTTCAAACTGTAAAATTGCATCTTTGAAATCTATTTTTGAAAATTTACTGTTGCCTTGCAAAGTGTGATAATGCCACTATCCAACATTCGGTTCAATTCCGCTTCAATTTTCGCTTTTAGAGCCATTGGTACAGAACGTGGTCTGCAGTGGGTTGGTTTTGCATGTGGTTTGGTAATTAGTGATATTTTACCATACTTGAAAAGTCCTAATTTTCCATCAACTACGGTAGGAAATTCACCTATCACTATATCCTTTACATCAGCAATTGCCACATTTTTGACATCTGAAACATTAAACTTTACATTAAAACTGCATATAAAATCTCTACCTAATAAACAGACTGTTCCTTTTGGTATAATGTAGATTTTTATTGTTCTTGTTGTGTTTTGATATTTAACCTTGGCGTTGATATAACCTTGTAGTACTATCGGTTTACCAGTGTAACCTTTGAAAGTCATGTTGGTTTTGTGTACCATACAATCACTAAAATTTGAATGGAAATATTCTTTACCCATTGAACTGCCGCTATCTAGTTCCATTACCGCTGGTTTGTCATTAATAAGCACATTTAACAGTATGGGCTTCACCAATTGAGCACTGTTGACATTCATAATAAATTGTTCACTTGTCTCTTCTGCAGTAGCTTCTTCGATGTGTCTGACATTCACATTATTTGCTTTGCAAGCTTTCTTTAAATGTCCTATACTATTGCACTTTAAACATGTGTAACTTTTGTACCTGCAATCGTCGCCAATTGTGGTGTTTAATAAGACCGATTACTAATAAAATACTTTATTGTAGCTCACAACGCGTCATCTCCATTACTAAGGGTCAACTGGCGCTGTGGCGCTGGCGCATACGCCTCAAATATTATCAATCCAATCAATTCGTGCGTGTATGCTGCTGTACAGAAATACTTGGCTTGTATATTGGCACGAGTGTTTTGCATTTGAAGTGATCGCTTTGATGACGATATTGCAAATCAACATTCAATTGCTGTTACAGTTAACTGTTGGCATTTCTTAGTTGATACTATTGTTTACGTGTTTTTATACACTATATGTCGTAAGACACACATTTCACTTATTATCAATCAAGTCGTATGCTGTATTTCAATGTAAGTTTAGATAAAAGCCGTCACCGTATATTCAGCTTAAACTTAAGCGATGCTTAAAAGCAATCGTTAAAACTGCGTTTAAATTTAACCTGTGTTGGTGCACACGGCCATTTTCTTTCATTTATTTGTACGGTGAAACCGTTGTTAAGTTACAAAGCGTCATCTGTGCACGTGCGGGACTTTGTTACAATTTTGAATTACCTTTTTAAGACATAAGTTAAGTATTGTGTTAGCTGTTTGTGAACTATGAAGTAGTCTAAGATTTGTTCATGCGTATTATTAATAAGATTATCTATTACAAACTCTCGGAACTTAATAGTATACAGCGTATCGTTGTACGCGATCAGTTAATTTCTGATTTGACGATTACATTAATTCGTGGAGTATATTCTTATTTTTTAATTAACTTTAACGGACTGTGATTGACTTATTGCCTGTGTTAATATATGAATTGTTGTGCTTATTATTGTTTTAAAATAGTTGGTGTGTCGCCTTACTTTGGCGAATCTCATCAGATTAAATCCTCTAGTCCTTATTTTACAAGTTCCGCTTTGGAAGCCTTCGACTACATCCATCGTTTCATCCATGTGACCTACTCTACAACAAAAGAGCTACGGGTAGCGGTTTTATCCTGTAACATTCCTAGCAAATTAGTTAGTAAGTGACGTTAACAAATTTGTTTGTTCAGAGGTTAACAATTGAGTCCTTTTTGTCACTTCTTCAATTTCCCAAAATTTATTCATAGCAACATTTAAATTATTATTAGAGCAACATAAATATGTAGTATAATTTAGTTTAACCAACACAAAGTAACTGCCTATTAATCCATCGATTGAGGACGATTTGCAGAAATTTGAAACCGCTAGTTTACGTTTGCAGGTATTTGTATGCTGTAAGGTTCTTAGTAAAGGTATTTTGACTAGTTCGTACGCAATATTATTAGAACCACTATCAAATAATACGCGAAATGGTTTTGTGCACCCCTTGCTACCATAATTTCAATAACGGTAGTTGACAACAGAACTTGGTTATTACATTTTGGAATTATTTGCGCTGAATAACTAATTGTCTGGGTTACTACACTTGTTGGGTTTAGTGTTGATGTTTCTTCAATGCCAGTTAGAATCTTGGCAGTAGAGGATACAGAGTGTTTTAAAAAAGGTGACCCGTCTCTGGGATAGGTAGAAAACTAAAAAATAATTTGGGTTTGCTTAGTAAAAAATTTATTGCCCGCCATCTGTATTCAAGTTAAAGGAAAAAAAGAAATTTACACATTTTTACGATTTTGCCGAAAGTACTGGCAACATTGTAATGAAATTTTGTATGAATATGTTTTGGAAGCTGATATCACAAACTACCCACCTTGTTGATACATCCCATGAATTTGTTTTTATATTTGACTCTCATAGAGGGCGCTAGTTACACGGTTCGTACGAAGTAGTATTGAACATAACTTTTTTAAGGTTAGATTTATTAATCAAAATTTTAAGTGAACTTAATCATCATTCAATTTTAAACCAAAAAGGTGTATAAAGTAATAAAAAATATAAGAATGGACTCGACAATAACATAATTAATACACGGCAGAAAATGACCCAGAGAAGACCATGCCTGGAACAAAAAATTCGGTGAGTTTAGTCATAGACGTAAGTGTCACGGAGGAAGACGTGTTCAACACGTAATTTAACTTCCGAAACACTTTACGAAATGACACGAAATCGACACGTAGGAACAACGTGCAAATAAAAAAATACCAATTGAACACTCTACGAAACGGGACTTAATTATCACGTAAAATAAAGTAATACAATCACCGATTAAAAAATTTAATTACAAAACTTTTATCTGTCTGTGAACATTGATTATTTCAAATACTTATGATTTATAACTTATTATAAGACGAACCTTATACTATTTTTTACTTTTGTTTATTTGATCTGCCAGAGATAAGTTGATGAAACCTTATAAAAATGGGGCAGGGCAAGTAATGGCTTATTAGTTATATCGTTTATTTTTATGCGCTGCTGTCTTAGTTTTAAAACGGCAGGCGCTATGCAAAAAAAGCGTGGAGTTCCCTTACGCTGTACACGAAGTACGCGCGTGACAATATAATCCGGTAGTTCTCGGTTCAAAGAGTAATGCTTTGAGAGGGATTATTGTCGATTCGAGGAGAGAAAAGGAAAGGGTTGCTGGTACCTACTACCTGTTCTCATAAAGTGCGTGCATAGAACGTAATGTCGTCTAGGTGCACAGACATTGCGTGTACTTTACAGTTTGCGTTCTTTTGTCTTTACTTGTGTAAATTTTGTACTTCTTGCTAAAACGATAATTTTTGTGTGTTGAATGCACTGTGCAGTGTGGTGTGTAATGATCACATAAGTATAAAACTATTTTGTTAAATTAGAATGTAGGTAGTTTTTGCTGATAATAATACTTTTGGCGATAGATATTTTCTGGTTGGTGGTTACAGCAGCTAACTAAATCAAACCTAATTAATGTATTCATTACAGTTTAGTTGTTACCTACTTGATCATTCATTAAATTCGATTCTCACTTCCAGTCAACTTTATCTTCCTGTTAACTACCTTGCTTACGCAACTTCTAACAGGAAGAGTTTTCTTTAAGCGAGATTTACATGCCACGATAAATTTGACAATGTGGTTGGTGACTGATTAAATGGATATCAAAAGAGTGAGTGGGGAGTACATACAACAATTCCCTTATCTAAAATTGTTGACCGATACAACTCAGTTGCTGTTGCGATGGATGAAGTACTGTATTTTTGTTTGCCTACCGATTAAACTCTTTGTATTTTTTTGACAAGCCTCCATATGCCAGATTTTTCCTATTTCTATCAGAGTATTCATTGCTCTTAATAAGGCAGAAACAGGCAACCTAATATAGTTCAAAGATAATTCAATGAACTGAGTCATATTGTAGGGAAATTATTTAATATAAGGGTTGTTTTTGACTTTTCATTTTTCGCATGCTGTATCAACTGCATTTTCTCTTAATTCTGTTTGTTTGCATTTTGTCGGTGAGTATATACTTCACATATAGGAGGTCGTGATGCAAGTTGCAAGGTGGTTTCGATGTTAAAGAGGACATTTATCAAATGATCTAGCAAGCAAGTTTAGTTATTTTGGAAAGAGGCGAAAAAAAAAAACCCTTTTGCTGAATTGGTGTTAAAACCTGTGATCATAAGTGAGTATATTATTCTTCTTATTATTATTATCTTATTATGATTAGTATCATTTATCATCACTGATTTAATTGTAATAAAACATGAAACAAATTATGATTAAATTCACGTAGGTTCTTTTTTTTATATGTATCCTTAAACTCTTACAATATAATAGAAATTAATTAGTTTTCTTTTATACTAGAAAAGGCGATTTGATTGACACCGCTTTATTTCTTTAGATGCTGTTTGGATAACGGATCCAAACACTCCTGAAACTATTCTTCTGTCAGCCATCAAAGAGTGGTTGAAACACGCGCCTCAACGCATGGTAGACCAAAAAAATCGATAGACATTAGTAGTACTATTTAGTGCGTAAGTAAATTATATTATAATCGTTGATTTTAGATTTAGAATAAACAAAATATTATTTTTAACGAATATGTCGAATTACCAAAAGAAAAATAAAAAACAATAGTGTCGAATAGACAACTTATCGCCGAGCTAATAAAACAACAAAGACGGATTCAGGTATTGATATTATTGACGTAACTAGTACTGGTCGACACCAATATTGAACTGATACAATTAATTTTAATTCTTATACAGACTCTAACAAAAAAAGTGCTGGATAATAGATACAAACAATTTCCTACAGGTACACTCATGAAATTTAAAACTTGACACCACAATTTCTGTAAACAAAAGTTTGCACATTGTGAAGCGGGCTTAAGGGTATCTATTTACAATTCTAACAGCAGGTAGTCTCAGCAGGGGTTATCTTATAGAAGGACTGTAGAATGAATCATTACACTAAGCACGTTTTAGAAAATAGGTAATTTACGTTGCTTACTTAATTTTTTCTTTAAAGAATATATTTGAAGGTATCGCTAATTAAACACCATAGCTCGATTAATTATCGAATCAAAATTTTGTTTAGAAATGTTTACAAAATAAAATTAGAAATAATTTTGATTTAAAAACGTCTACAAGCAATAACTTTTAAATTAAACTCAAAAAACTAAACATGGTTATTTAAGTAAAATAACATCAAAAAATTTAATATTAATGATATTTCTTAGCAAAATGTATGCGCATACCATTAATACAAAACAAAAAAACTATGGATTTTTTCCTATTTTTCAAACATTTGATATATTAACGCCATCCATTGCATGTTAAATATCTATATTTAATAAACCATTTATTAATTAATAAATATATGTACTATATTTTAGTTTGTTTTTTATTTAAATTTAATGAAAAATAATAAGAAATTTCTGTAGGATGATAAATTATTAGTTAAGGAACTTTATAGTATCAGTAATAATGATGTTGATGTAAAATGTTACTATGATTTGAACACATTCATCATGTAGTTATACATTTTAATATACATAAAATCCATTATGTTTTCATATATTTTGAAGCTTGCTTTAAACTTAAGATCTTCAAGTCTGCAGTTTTAATAATAGACGCAATCCCTTCGTAATTTTCGAAGAAGGCTCACAAAGTAGCTTAAATAAGTACATTTACGTACGTATAACTGACGCATATTTACATCGTCCAAATAACGTAAATTCATACGTGGATATAACGTAAACTTATACGTGGAAATTACGTAAACTTATAAGTGCAAATTACGTAAACTTTATACGTGCAAATTACGTAAACTTCTATACGTGTGCATTACGTCGATTATTACGTTGACGGTCTTAACACATTAACACTTACCCAGCACGTAAAATTACGTAAATTTTTGACGTCGTTTCTCACGTAACTGTAACGTATTCTGTACCTGGGACATTCATCACTCACCGTAGTTTATATACTATTTTTTTCACTACTAGCTACTAAACTTAATTGGAAGTATTTTAATTTTTGAATTTTTTGTAAAACTATGAAAAATATAAAAAGTTAGTCTTGATTTGAATAGAAATCACTATTCATTTGTTTATATCAGACATTTTGAAAAAGTGTAATTTCAAATTTGCAATTACTATTTTCATTTACGAATATTTTTATCATGTCTAGTGATGAAAGTGAAGGGTGTACTCCTCCAGAATTGCATGAAGCTGCAAAACAAGTATACAATAAATTGCTTCCAGAAAATCAAAACATTTATATTTAAAAAGTATACAAGGATTTCAAGGATTGGTGTCACACAACAAATGTTACTACAGTAACAGAAAACTGCTGTTGGTATATTTTCAGGAGCACGCAAATGTAAAAAGGCATCTACTTTATGGTCAACATTTTCAATGTTAAAATCTACCCTTGCAATTCGAGAGAATATTGATTGCGGAAAGTATCCAAAACTTATATCTTTTTAAAAAGGCAAACAGATCATACAAAGCAAAAAAGGCACCTGTTTTTTCTAGAGAACAAATTATAAAATTCTTGACTGAAGCACCTGATGACTTTTTTCTTTCTACAAAGGTAAATGTAGTAAATTTTGTTAAGAATTTACAGAATAATCTAGTTTTCTATAGACAATTCTGGTCGTTGGAATAGCAGGGGCTTGTAGAACAGATGAACTTGTGAAAATGATGTTCAGAGATGTTGATGTACGAGGAAATGATCTTGTCGTAGTAACCATTCCAAATAGTAAAAATGACACTAGCCGGAACTTTGTCATAACTGATCCACTGTGGCTTAAAGTAGTGTTAAAATATGCAGGCACTCGACCAACTTCAGATATGCAAAGATTTTTTATAAGATCCATGGTGGTAAACCAACCAAGCAAAATATAGGTCATAATACTCATCAGTAATGTGCCAAAAAGTAGTTGCCAACATCTAAAATTAGAAGATGCAGATTGTTATTCTGGTCATTCCTTAAGACGTACCTCTGCGACCATGTTAGTAGAAAGCGGTGGCGATATCTTATCGTTGAAAAAACGCCTAGGAGGCTGGAAAAGCTCTACGGTAGCAGAGGGATATGTTGAACAATCTCTTACTGACAAGAAACGGATTGCGTCAATGCTACAAGGAACCTTCGTTTCAAATCCTATTCAGTCTTCTTCGTACATTAGTGCCACACTACGTCTAATTCTGCATCAACATCAACAGCAGTTGAAAGTGTCGTTGAAAGTGCAACACTGCACCTTCCAATGCAAAATGTAGCTACTACTTCTTCGATCACTAGTTCTTCGGGAATTAATGTGACCTATAATAATTGTTCGATAAACTATTATTATAAATAGATAGTAATGCCATTGTTTCTAACTTACCTAATGTGTTTGAACTTTTCTTAACGTTATTTGTATTCATAAATTAAAAAATTGTTTAATTGTTTGAATTTTTGTGTAGCTTGTAGTTGTGAGGTTATGTTTATCAATCCAACTGAGAACGCAGAGTCGGCTTGGACTACCAAATTTGCTTTATTATTGACCTAGGGTTAATAAAAATTTTTTTATTGACTCGTAGCTTTAAAAGTTCAACTTCACAACCTGCATTAAGGTTAATATGACGTGTTTGATAGCTAGTTCCAAAAACATTTTTCTAACGAGAGCTCTTTAAGAAGTATCTTGGTGGCTAATATGAACTTGTTGTACATATTTAAAACTTCTGAGAGAATCTGGCGATTAGTAATAGAATGGTAATAGCATAGACTCTTTGGTAATACTCAGCTATGAATTGAAATATGGTTTACTGAAAATTTAAAAATTGACATTCCATTGTAATCTTAACGATTTTGTCTTTTCTTCCATGTTCATATATCATACATGCTCCGACGTATCAGATTTATTTTGCAAAACACGTGGATTATTGGAAAGCCGCTTGTGTAGTTACGCATCAATATCTTGAAAAAAGTAGAGTAATGGCTCTGAACTGCCTAAACAACCCGCACCACTAGAACTAAGAGAGTTAATGCTATAGAGTTGAAGCTATTAATGCATTATACAATATAATTAATAGTAACGATAATAAACCACTAGAGAGTACAAGACAAATAGGTTAGATATGCAACTCTGCAAACACACCTGCTTATATATAGGTTTGAGAAGATATTTATCTTGAAAATAACTAACAAACTCGTTTCACTTTCCATTTAACCAATTCGTATCTGGCGAGTCTAGTTAGGTGGGACACCATGATAGAGCTATTGGATAGAATATATTGTTTGAAGTTTAAAAAACCAGAAATCGCCAAAAGGTCAAGTTAATTCTAATTAATCATTACTCAACAAACAAAAAAGCTATTTTTAACCATTATTGAAAAAATTGTTTTATTTTTTGACAATATTTTGTTTATGATACCCCACAACCAATTAAATATTTATATACCTGCATTAATTTCTTTTTCTAATAATTCTAAATATATGAATATTCTATCTAAAATACTCTTCGCATCTTTTTCGTCGGAAATAAGTGCTGAATCAACGCTTAAACCAAGATGAATTTTCTTTCCGTAAGATACCACAGAAAAATTGCAACCTACAATTAATTAAGTTTCAGAATTGTATGTATATTATTACGAATTATTTAGTAACCTATTCCTTTCATGCGCGGAACCCAAAAGACTATATTTTCTACAGCTAACGCGCCATTACACATTGTGACTCCTTCGGGACCAGGTAATATGCTCACTATTGCTGCCCACTCCATGCTATTTATCACATATTTTAGCAAACGCAGTGGTAGAATTTGTAGCCAAAAATGGGTAGCAAAATGCAATACCTGTTGAATTTGTTAACAATACCAAGTGCATATATTTTATTATTATTCATACCTTGTTGGTGGTAGACGTTGCCATCTGTTGGGTTTGCTTTCGAATTGCTTTCAGACGTTGTTGGTGAGGAGTATTTTGATTTATACTTTCTATAGAAATAGGAAGATTTAAATTGAGCAGATCAAAGGTGTTGTTTAAAATTATGTCATCGACAGTTAATTTGCCTGCTGGTAGTTGTTGAAGATACACGGCTTTTTGTAGAAATGGTATGACAAACGATAGATACTTTGGTTGAGTGAGTGAATTCTAAAATTATTATATTTACAGTAATCTTATATCTTACATGTTTGAATAAAGCAATTACGATTTAGTAAAAAAACTTCGCCAGTTGTCGATATTATATTTATAGAATCATGTCAAATATGATAAAAAACATAATTACCTTTTTAAAGTATTCATGAAGACCATACGATAATGCTGCAAATATTACGTCAGAAAAACTCACGCCAGGTACGGAACTCTTAATATATTTAATCTTTTTGAAGTACTCCCCATCGTCCACTTTGTCCGTAAACACACTAACTTTTGTTAACTCAGTCTTATGTAAAATATTGGGTTCTTTTCTCTTTACTAGTTGCTCCATCACCAACATTGTTGGACTATAAACAATTCCATATAAAGACGCCCCAATATTAAGAGCAGTTGTTGACCATGAAGAATGATTGGCTGTTTTCTTAATAAAAGCTTCTCTAGTGTTTTTTCCATCGTTCTTATCTGCAGCAACACCAAATATAAATTGGCCAAAAGAAAATCCATCGCTTATAGCATGATGAAATCTGAACAAAGTTGGATAATATTTTACTCCAGTCTTGAACTTCCACTGAACAGGTTGTGTGCCAATAACAACATCCCACAATAGTCCGTCATTATTTAAAAAATTTACATCTTTGTATTGATTTAATAATGTTATTAATTCTTCTTTTGTGATTTCATCTTTGCCGCTTATAGTTTTCATTGTTGTAACACAATCGTCTAACGTTGCATCTTCTTTCAGCATGTACATATACCCATTGCAATAGTGTATAGTGCAGTGAAACTTCTGAAGTTTCTTTTTGTTCTCAATAAAATGTGTATTTACCATATTTCTTAAATTTTTGATAAACATCACTTGGTCCTTTGTCGGCACTGACTTCGTATACAAAAAGAGCCACAATCATACTGTCGCTTTTTTCGTTCGATGCGTAAGTTACATCTGTACCTTCAATCATGCCAATAAACCGAGATCCATGAACAATTTTCAAATAACACTGTATGAAATGTTTGTATATCCAAAATATTGGAGTTGCGATTAGTAAGGGGATCGTTACGACCAGTAACATTAACGTTGTTCCGACTGAAAGTGAAACTAACGACCGTGAACCTTCCAGTTCTTTCTAAAATTCAGTAGTCAAAAACAAGTTTGGCAAAATTTAAGTACTTACATTTAGTTTGACGACGTTCATTATAATGATTAACACGAACGTTGTTGTTGAAATGAGAATTGTATTAGAAATATAATCCACCATAGTGCTACCTAAAATACGTATGTAAAATAGAATGTGTATTTACATATAAAAATACTAAAGTCTATGTATTCGTATGAACGTACGTTTAATTGCTTTCACTAAATAAATTCATTAGATAATAATACATTAAACAGAGATATGTTTTTCATAAACATAATAGTAGGATACCGCCTGCGCCATGTAATTGTAAATAGTATAAAGTACCTTATATTCATGTTTTATACCAAAAATGAATTGTCATTATATTGTTAATTAACATTTAAATGCAAAGGCATGTGTTTTTTATAGAACTTTTTTTCCTGAGTGAAAAATAATAAACCAATGTTATTGGTATAACAAGAAAAGTTGTAGAGGATGAAAATACAAAAAAAATGAGCACCAATTCGACTCGATCAGGTAATAACTTTCCGAGAAAAATCTGAAAAAGTGAAATATTTAAGTTCTTTTTTTAAAAGTTGTAGATCCGTCATTTTTGTAGCATAAATCTTTTAGGAAATAAGTGGTAATGATACGTACTTAGTGTGTGGAAAACCCTGCAACTGTCGGGCATTTAGTTTATGCAAAATTGCAATTTAAATTTTTTAAAGCAATATATTTAATTGAAGCAGAATGCTCCTGTGTTCGACCAATTATCAGAAATAAAAAAAAATGTATGCAAAGATGACTGAAAATGACTGAGTGTAGGGAAATGAACGAATGGTGGGAGTACCTGTCCGCAGCGCACTTATATAAATTGCAGTCCTTTCAAACGGCACTAGCGGACGAGTACGTCCACTAATCTGCAGTTTTCTCACACTCGGTCATTTTCAGTCATCTTTGCATTCATTTTTGTCTATTAAATAACATTTTATCAAAAATGAGAATATACGTTCTGTTCCTTTCTATTTCAACTTTCTATATTTTTTTTATTTCTGACAATCGGACGACCACACAAGCATTCAGCCTCAATTAAATATATTGCTTTAAAAATTTAAATCGCAATATTGCATAAACTAATTTCCCGACAATTGCACGGTTTTGCACACACTAACTACGTATTTCCTGAAAGATTTATGTTACATCACAAAAAATTACTGATCTACGAATTTAAAAATAAAAACCAAAAATTTCATTTTTCGATTTTTCTCGGTAAAGTTATTACCTGATCGAGTCTAATTGATGCTCATTTTATTCGTACTTTTATCCTCTTCTTTTCACAGTAATAACATTGGTTTGTTACTTTTCACACAGGCAAAAAAAGTTAAGAAAAAACACGTTTCTTTGCATCTAAATGATAATTAACAATATAATGACAATTTATTTTCGGCATAAAACATGAATTATACTATTTACAATTACATGGCGCAGGCGGTACCTATTATTTTTGTTAAAAATTTACTTATTATTGCTATATTGACTGAGGTGTAAGAGTCGGTCCGAGTTGGGCCTGCTTTTTGCATAAATAGGTAAATCTACTACACGGAAAAAAATCATCGAAAAAAATTTACTACAATGATGTGGAAATTTTATTTCGGAAACTGTTAACACATTTTTTCTAACAATCAAAAGTTATTGTCGTTAATCTTACATTGCGATTGCGTTTAATATTTAGTTGTATTTTTTTCCATTAATGTGCAGGTGTTTCACATAATGTTTGTGTAAATTCATATAATATGGGGTTGTGGTAATTTTTTTTACATACGAATTTGTTACATTTTCCGTGTTAAAAAAATGTGGGGTGATTTAAAGCAACCAATAGAATATTCTTTTATTTTAATGTGTAACGTAACATTTTCGTAAAAAATTAGTATCCAAATAAGGCCCCATATTCTAATTCAAATAAAGCCCACGGGCTTTATTAAGACGCCGTCTCACTAATATATGCTTTTAGTATTTCAGAATGAATAAAAAACCTAGGGGCCGTTGGACCGAGAGCCAGCTAAAAGAAGCTGTAACGGCAGTAAGGACAGGAATGGCTGTCAGAAGAGCTGCCGAAATTTATTCTATACCAAGAAGAACGTTAAGAAACCACATTAAAACTGGTGTGGAAATTAAGAAAATTGGTAGAAATTCAATACTTACCAGTGAGCAAGAAAATGAGCTTTGCAATCGAATATTTAGGTTAGCCAATATTGGCTATCCTCTTACTGGAAGATTGATTAGAAGGTCTGTCTTTGTATTTTGTCAAGAAAATAACATTAAACATCCATTTTCAGAGAAAACAGGAATGGCAGGCAAGAAATGGTTAAACCTTTTAGAAAACGCCACACAAATCTGACCAAACGCAAAACACAGCATTTAAATCAGGCTAGAGCTGCGAAATTAAATAAATTTATTGTAAAAGATCATTTTGAAAAGCTTAGAAGCATAATGGTGGAGATGAATCTTTTAGCAAACCCTCATCTTATATATAATATAGATGAAAAGAGGTGTCAGTTTTCCCTCCACAAACAGCCAATGGTTTTTACTAAAAGGGATCAAAGGATGTTCACATAATAGCCGATGAACATGCTGAAAACGTAACAATTGTTTCATGTGGAAACGCAATCGGTGAAACAATTTCATCAATGATATTATTTAAAGGGAAGAGAAAAAAAGAGGAGTGGAAAGAAAATCTACCAATAGGCTCAGTTATCCAAATGACTAAGAAAGGGAACATGACAACCGAGACGTTCGTAAAATGGATTAAACATTTTGCCAAATTTAAACGTGATGAAAAGGTGCTGCTTATTTTGATGGAGCGTCGAGTCATTTAGACTACTTAATTGTAGATGAAGCAGAGCGACATTTGTTCTTATTGTCTCTCTTGGGGCCTTTAGACCTATTGGGATAACGAAGTGATGATATTTTGGACCAATAGACCGCATCACAAAATAACAAAATTTCATTTTGGTTCCATTTTTAGTAAAACATGGGCACAAGCAGCAACGCCAGCTAATGTAACTTCTGGATTTAGGGCAACTGGGATATACCGTTATCCCAATGCCATTCCTGATGTCGCCTTTGCTCCTTCAGAAGCGACTTTCAGAAAAGCGTCAGCAGAAAACAACGAGAATATTGCACCAAATACCGTCGAAACTGTGACAGCAATATAAACTGACCCACAACCTGGATCAAGTGGCTTAAATATTCTAAAAAAGAGAACGTATAGACCGCCAAAATTCAAGTTCATCTAACACGTCAACTGAAAGTTTTTCTCTTCATGATTCAGAATCGTCTTTGGGTGAAATAGACAACGACGATGCCCAGAATCAGGAGACACATTCTAATTTGTTACCAACAGATCAGACACCAGAAAACAGAATCTGTCTTAAAACAAGATGCAATTCCTAAAGAAAATTTAAATGTTCCAAAAGAAGACAACAAAATTTCTTTCAAAAAATGTCTTCCCACCCCCGATGTGGAAGAAAAGAGAGTTACACCCAAGAGCAAGTCTTTAAATTACAGGGCACAACAAGTTACTAAAGATTTGTTCAGGAAGAAAAACGAAGAAAAAGTGGAAATCAAATCAAAAAAACCTAAAAAGGTTATAGAAAAATGGTATTGTCATTTGTGTCAGGAAGATAGGGTGGCTGACATGCGACTGTGTAATATGTGTCTTTGTTACGTTCATGAGGATTGTGTAGGATTAACTTCTTGTGATAAAGAACCTTCGTTCGTATGTCCCGCATGTGCTTCTGAGTAACTTTCGGCTAAGTTCTTTGAACTTGTTCCTGTTTATGAAGATAAAAGAGTTTTAATTTATATTTCTCAGAATATTGTTTTTAAGTTTTCAAAACTCAAGAAAATGTTACACTGTTTTTGTAAAAATAATTTGAAGAAGAGAAACGCTTTTTATGTAGATTTGTCAGAATAAGTTTTTGTCAGTTTTTAAGTTTCGGAAAATGTTGCATCTACCTGTTTATTATATGAATTAATTTAAGGAAACGAATGAGTTTTATTTTAGACTTATTGTTTGAAATTTTACTTAGTTTCTGTCTATGGGCCTTATATGGTGTATTGGGTGGGCCATATTTGGGACCTAGGGTCTTATGTTGGCTCACTGCAAGTTTTTTTTTTAACTAGTATTTTATGTAAATTTAAAACTTCGAATAGCATTTAATCGCGGTCTGTACATCGTTCAAATACTATATTAGCAGTCTAAGGGAAAATTGAAGAAAAAAAAGTGAACACAGTAATAAATGTAGGCTTTCAAAATTAAGTGAGCTTTATTTGGCGCTGACACCTAGATGGAAACGAAAATATATACTTTGTATATAGAGAATTAGAAACATTTTAATGAACATTTCTTTGCCTATGAGGTCATACATCTACCAGATTCTATTACTAAAATCATTTTGTATGATATGTTAGATAGCCATGTTCCTTGTTTATTTAAACAATTAATCGGCAAGCAGTTTGTTGCCGCAAAATATTCTTGTTAATTTTATACATCTTATATTTAATACAGTGTTTTATTATAGCATTAGTTTTTTATTTTTTTTTTCCCAAAATGATAAATGATTTAACAATTTTGTTTAAATTTTTCGTATATAATTCCCCAGCAACTACTATTCAAAGAGGGAAAAATTAAAACAATACTTAGCAAAAACTCATATAAAAACATAGTAAAAAGTTGCACAATAAATAGCAAGAAATATCCATGAAAGGATTCAATATTTAAACAACGTTATGGGACATGTCATCCAAGAGTGTGACAACTCATAAAGCAATGGTAGGTAAAAAATCTCATCATATTGTGTTAAACTTTACAACATGAATGCGATGACATTCTACTAGAGAATTGCACAATACTTTACCAACAAACAACCAGTAAGAAGATACACAAATTGTGGGTAGTCGTATAATTACTATATATTGTGTAATTAAATATACATTTGTGTTTAGGTTGACTACACTTTTTTCCGTGTACAATTAATTGGATAAAAAATGAACAAAATAAATATTCGATGTTGAAATCGCATATAAATTAAAATTAGAAATGCTTTTACGCCAAAATATTTTCAAGTATTGTGATTATAACCATTTTTTTAAATTATAATTTTTCTTCTTTATTACTCAACTTATTTCTAGCAAGATTAGGTTTTCGTTTGCATACGTATGAAATAAATCAAAACAACAATTGGAAATGGAAAATAATTAATCAAATTCTTGTTATCAAAAGATCGTACTTACCTAACAGTATAATTATCAAATTTAAATAAGTGTTTCTTAATATTCAACAAAAGTAATTGTTGTTCAATTACAACAAAACGAGTACTAACTGTTATTACTTATCATATTTAAACATTCTTAGGTACTGACAAGAAATCACCTGGTTAGACATACAAGTTTACAAGGACGATATAGTGTTTTACAGCATTTTACACTTATCAACGACTCCACACTTTTTAAAGTAGCAACAATTTCTATTGCGAAGCTGCAATCATCTTCAATTTTAAATAATATAGATAAAGTATGTACAGTATTTTAAAAATAATTCAGTACACCTTAAAAATCAAGACGTCGTTAAATTACAATGTTTAATACGTCTACATCTTGTTTTTTTAAGCAGGTTATGTTTGACATTTTAGTTGTCAATCAAAACTTAAGTTAACCAGAAGGATTTAAACTAACACAAAATTAGGTGTACTTGATTCTGTTGAACATAACTGTATATTATGTATGTTTTTATAATTTGTTTATAAAGGTTGCTCTACTTGCTCTATGACAAGCTTTGACAGATTGTAGCTATCAAAACATTTTTGTTAATGAATTCGATTTTGTTTAAAAGTTACTAGCATTGTTTCAAAGGACAATAGACAATAACTTGGCAAAGCTGGCTACCCATTGGGCCAAAAAGATCCACATGTTTGACCATTTTAACTTATGAAGAAAGAATCGATCTTTCCGATTCTAGTAAAATTTTTGTGGACCTTTATAGCCCAATGTGCTTAATTAACGGTTAAAACCGTTAAAACGCACACGTATCTATGCATTTTTTATCAAAGCGCATGAAAATGCACGTGCATTTTATACACTTCGAAATTGGTTTGCGGGAAGCGCCAACATTTGAATTTTGAAATTCAAATATGACTTCTATTCCATTTTATAAAAATGAAATGATGTCGGATGATGATGAGTGTTGGTGGAGGGTTCTCATTATTATTTTTTATTATTAATGTTTAATTAATAGAAAAAGTGATTTTTGTGTAAAGAATTAAAGAATTTGTAGGCTCAAAGAGTCATTTATCTGGACGGAGTTTCTTCAAGAGCAGGTAAGTCACAATTTTTTAGTTTATACAATATCATGGTTAGGTTTAGGTTATCACTTGAAATACGCGAAGAATTAGCTTTTTTTTTGAATACATCACAAGCTTCATTCACTCTTTGAAAAACTAGGTTCATTGCGTCAAATAGCATGATTTATAGATTGCTTCTGTTCCTCAAACGTAGCTGGTCTCGGTGCCTTCGGAGCTTTTGGTTCTGAAACTCTTAGTGCTTCACGGAAATACGCATCAACCGCATAGTTCGCCTTCCTCTCTCGCTTGGAGGTTCGATCCAGTGACCAATAAAGGTTTTCTTCTTTCTCGTAATCCTCTCCCTCGAACTTGTACACAGACTCGGTGGGCGTGTCTAATGTAAAGTTTCTCAAAGAAGATTCTGGTTTAGCTCTTCTGTTTGGTTCTTAGTCTTTTTCAGGATTTCATTCATGTCTTCACCCAGTAATCACTATCTTTTGTAGCAAACACTTGATCTGCTCCGAACCGAATCATGTTCAACATATCATCCTTATTCAACTGGTTAGCTTTGTTGTCCACCAATCGACCTTGTTGAATGACGAGTTTGTCTAGTCTCAACTTAATTTCCGCTCTTTCCACAATCTTTTCCTCCACGGTGCTTTCCGTAATATATCTGAACACTCTAACTTGCTTCATTTGACATATACGATGAGCTCTGTCTATAGCTTGGAGATATATTTGGGGATTCCAGTCAGAATCCAGTTTGCCGTTGCCAAATTAATTCCGAGAATATCTGCTCACAATCTTCCGAAGAGTTAAAGAGTTCCAGTAAAAGGAAATTGAAAAAAGCCCACAACGCGTGTATATTGAATACGTTTAGGCACCCCGGAAATATTCTAATGCATCAATATCTTCATATATTTCATTCAGAAAATATTCCATCCCTTTTCCTTACAACTTTCTTACTTTGTAGGATGGTTCAACCAACATGTTGCGCGTGTTCGAAGGGAATTTGCAGCGGAAGAATAAGAATGCTTGAGAAGTCTGGCATCTTGTCGAAGGGAGGGTAAACGCTTTAGGAGATCAGTATCATGAGGAGGATGCCTTACATAACGCATGTTGCAAACGGATACGGAGAAAGAGCATCGAATGGAAGACGATGATGTATGTAAAGAGAATGGTGGATGTCAAGAGGATGGTGTATGTAAAGAAAATGGTGGATGTTAACAGGATGATAGATGTGAAGAGAATGATAGATGTCAACATGATGGTGAGCAGTACCTGTAGGTGCTGGAGATTCTCGTGCTCAACGATCTTGTGTTGTTGATGTCACTCGTGTTGAAGGAAAGAGTAATCTGCTGATCAATCAGAAAGAGATAGTACAAGCTTCCAACCAGGTGTCTTCCTCGTCTTCCTCAGTTCAGTCTCCGCGTCCCAGGAAAAAAGTTCTTTCAAGTGCTATAGTTTCCGAAAAGGCTCGAGTTGGACTTACTGGGGGTATCCGAAATGAATTTCGAACGGTGCGTACATATTAATATAACATTTCAATTTAAATGAATTGGAACAAGTGAGATTAAATGAAACTAACGTAAACTAAACCTGTTACGTAAAAATGTATTGAGAAAAATGAGATTCAAAGAAACTGGTGTAAGTGAGTAAATGAAACTTGATAATATAAGACTATAATAGATTTAGGCAAATGAGCAGAAACTTAGACTGAAGTAGCTCCGGCAGTACCAAGCCAACAATTTGAACTTTCAAATGAGAACGAGGTATTTTGATTAACCAACTAAAAAATTATTAAACTTTTACGTAATTAATTAAATGGTTTTGTCAGGTACGCTTACAAAATTCATAGAGATCCGCTCGTGACTGCGTTAAGACTCAGCAGCTTCAGAAAGCCAGTCTCTGTCAATTGGAAGTCAGAGTCAACGTCGCAAATCAATCGCAACGACATCGCGCCGAGAAGCAAAGATTAAGCTTAGATCTATTATCTATCACATCTACTAAAGCATGTTGCTGGATATGCAAATCAACAAACCCCGAACAGTAATGAAGAAGTTCTGCTAGAACTGACACATGTGGCTATCGGAAGAAGTTTGGATTCCGCCAGCTACTGGATGTTGCAATAGTCACCTGGTCAACCAGAGGATCCTCGACGACAAATCCAGATCTCTTATCAAGCAAAAAGCAACCGTTGGGGCTTGGTTTATTAAGCAAGGAGCTTTCAAGCTTTATTCTTCTCTTAACCAATAAAGCCAACCAACCCCACATTAGCATAAAAATCTGATCAGCTAGCTAACAAAGATTTTAAGTTGCTGTTTGGGATTAAAAAGCAGGAGTTTGAAGACCTGTTAGGAAATATTCGTCCTCACTTGCAGAGACAGCTGTCATCAATCTCCTCAAGATGCCCTAGCATTAGTTCTTTGATAAAGCTCCGACTCGGGATTTCTCAAAAAGCTTCATAGGTTTGATGATCCTTCAAGTATTTCCACGCTTCTAAAACCAGGAGAGATGTGCTAATTGGGTACGTGTTTCATACTTGACTTGACAAACGGCTGACATCGTTTTAAAGGGAATCATAATTAAAAATGATTTTCTTCCGCAGTGAACCGAGGGTTCAGAGATGTTGAGCAATTTTTGGAAAAAGTTAAGGGCTTTGTAGTAAAGACGCCAGTGCTTTTGAACAAAGACTAAAACCAGTTCACTGCTGAAGAGGCCAATAAATCGAATTTACCCTAACTCGATGGAGGGTGGAAGCTTTAAATGGAAGACTGAAGGGGTTTTCAAATTCTTTGATATGAAGATCCTCATCATTATTACAATCGCAATTGTAATGACAAACTTCGTTTCTTACTGGATATAGATGTGCCTCATCAATAAGTACCGTCCTCCAAATTATACCGAATCGACAAATTCTCAGAAGAAAATCGAGGAAGTTTCTAGGAAGTCCTCTCTCACAAACACACTCAAAAATAAATTCTCCGAAAGACAAGCCTGTGGAAAAAATCTTGCGACCGTAATTACGAAGGATTCCCATTGATGACGCTGAATGAACTGGAGGAGATCACTTTAACTCTTGTAAGTGACGATCTCGAATCGGAGTCAGAGGATGAAGCTGTGTCTGAGAACGGAGCTATTTCTGAGAATGGTAGGGCAGACTCTGCAGATGATATTGTTGATGGAGATGATGTATGCTTTCTGATGTGGAAGCTGGGATTGCAGATGATGAAAGAAAGCGAAGACGAGAGCGATGCTGAAGCGAAAGTGGGAGTGAAGAGGAGGAGGAGGAGGGAATCAGAGTCAGAAAGTGAGATAGAAGACTGGAGTATGTCCCTGCAAGAATAGAGTTTTAGTTTTCAAAATTGTTTTAGTGGATAATAGTAATATATTGAACCGCGGTCGTCCCTAATGTTGTTTTCTTATTCTTATGAGCTATACTTAATAAAGCACTACTAGCTTTAACATGGATAAGATATGAACTGTAATTAAATGAACTTAATTAACTTTAATATGTGCCAAAGTCGGAGCAATATTATGATAATCTCGATGTAGAATACTTTATGAAGAGAGAAAAAGTTTTACATATAAAGCTCATATAAAGCACGAGTATAGAAATTGCACGTTAAGAGAGAGAGTATAGAATAAACGAATACCATTGCAAGAGGACTTTTTGGAATTGGCAGAAAAGAACAAAGGAAATAACTATTTTCCGACCAGGAAATAAGAAGAAAAGTACGCTTTGTTCCATGTATTAAGCCATCAGGGCATGTCTACAGTAGCTGATGTTGTTGGTCCTATTATAAGTAGTATGGGTATCATTAAAATTAGTCATAATAAATATAAAATTCTTACTAAAAACCTAATTATTCGCATCTGTGCATTCATTTTAGAGTATTTTTAGTTTATAAGGAATTGTTTAATTCTATGTCATCAATATTTTTAATTTGCATATAATTTTTTAAGTAATTTTCACCTCGGTCAAAATCCAATGACCCCCTAGCGACAGATACATAGCCTGATTTAGGTGCCTTAATGATCAACGGTTTAGGTCTAATTACCGTTGTAAAACTAGCCTTAAAACTATTAGTTACCGTCTATTGTCCTTTGCATTTAAAAAAATGTAAACAAAAAAATTATAGGTAAGTTTAGTAACTAAGAAACAAAAGATTAAATAATTGTCATTGTCAAATAAAAATTAAAAAAAGTGTTCTTTGCAAAATTTCTTCTGCTTATAGTAAAATTACCATCTGGATCATACTGACCAGCAAATAATGGCACAATCCAACACAAGATTTATTGACATTCAAACCAAACATTTGCTAAAAAATATTTGTTTGTGGTTTCATGACCCAGACTTCTTTTTAAAAAGAATTTCAATAAGTTTATGGGCCCTAGACGGTCAATATTTACTATATATAATACAATAATTTTTAGCTGGCCAACCCACACGGTGCAATATTATTGCTCAATAAATTAGTTTGCGGGTGATACGTGTAAAGTCAAGATGTGGAATAATAAGAAGATAGCAAGTTGCGTGGCTATAGCATTAGTTATAGCTTCAAAAGAAGGAAAAAAGACACGGGAGGTGGATGGAGGAATGGTTTAAACAAAGAAATACATACACTCATGGAAAATCTGTTAAGTGAACTGAGAATTAATAAACCAAGTGATTTTCAAAATTTTTTAGCGGCTGGATAGTACATTATATTGATGAAACTACTGGGAATGGTTACACGTGAAATTCAAAAAAGAATACTTTATGGGGGATGCTTCCCACCCAATTCAGGGTATTATAAAAACACTTTTTTAGGTATTGGTAGTAAATTTTTTAAAATTATAAATTTTATATGTGTTTTATCTCCCCAAACCAAAATGAATATTTTATTTAAACCTGGTCCAATTTTTGCTTTAGGGGGGGGTGGGGCGTACACACAAAAGGGCTTTCCCCCCTTCCAACCTCCCCTGGCGTTGATTGAAATATTGGTAAAGATAGTCAACCGCTTGTATTTGCTTGTATCACGGATGCAATTCACATATGCATGTTGGGTTGCGTTTTGTTTACTTTTTTCACCTGTACTGAAGCGCTAAGTTATAATGTGTACGATTCTTGAAATAGAATAGTTCAATTTATTCCACCGTTGTAAAAATGGCGCAACATACAATCCGTAAAATTTACTTTTGTCAATACAATGTTGCAACGTTTTCAAATATTTAGTAAACGTATTAACTAGTAATTAAAAGTGACGAATTTTTCATTTATGAATAATACCATTGATGATACATATCTTGGATTTTAATGACAATGTTTTTTTAATAATTTACTAAAATACATGCGAAGCGTTATTTGTTAAAACAGTTTGGTTTGGTCGGTGTTAGATAAATAAGAAACAATTATTTTACAAATTATGCTTGCACTTTATTTTTTAACTTGCAAATAATAATGTTGACATTTGTTTGTCATTTAATAACTTCGTTAGGAATAAAGTAGAACATACTGGGAAATACCACTAGAGTTCAGAAACGCAAAATTATTGGTTTTGTATCTACTTGTTTTACGTGTTCAGTTGAAAAGGATTTTAAATAAAAATTGGTTTCAAATTTTCAATTCAAAAGGCAACAAGTTACCGTGTTTTTTAGGAAAGTGGGTTCCACTAGACCTTCAAATTTAAATTCACTTGGTAATAAAACCTATTCCTATTACTTCTAAAAATAAAAGTACTAGATTTTAGCTTGAGGTGTGTTGTCTCCCCGACGCGGTGCGGATAATACGTGTATAATACACTATTCTTTTCTGTGACGAAATAAATGACGATTTAATATTGAAAAATCATATTACAATAGAATTAGAAAATTATTGAGGGAAATTTGGTGTTAAAAATAGTACTCACTTTTTCCCGAGGGAAAAAATAATTTACGAAAAGTGACACTTTGTTATCTGTTAGTAGAGATAAAAAGTTAGGATTTTACTCTTTGAAACTGTATCAAAATATCATGGTTTCAATTAAAATAGTTTAATTAAAGTAAAAATAGCTCATTAATTATAAACATTGTTTCAAAATTACAATTCCAACTGATCTAAAATAATAGTAATAATTTACAAACAATTTACACATAAATAATAACGTACCTAATACAATGCTATACATAAAACATATCCAAACATTTACACTTATTTATGCAGATAATATTCTTATTTTACGGTGTGGTTTTGTGACATCACTGTAATTATAGCTATTAGAAATATGTTTATTAGCTTCCACTCTTATGTTCGATATAGTTTTACTTTAACCAACTGGATCGATAATTAACAGTTTATGAGTAAGCCCATTCCTGAACCATGAATTCACACTGCTGTTGAGACATTTTAAAAGTACAAAGTTCCTTCTCCCTTTAAGTCCTCCCACAGACTTAAAATTGAATTTATAGTCCATTGGAAACCTGCGATACAGTATATATTTTTTCTTTCTTCTACACCGTTCAGATAAATCTCTGATGAATTAGTATAGATAGATCGTTGATCATTTGCACGATATACTCGCGAAACCTGAGTGATCACAGGATTAATATTTGATTGTAACTATTTAACAGTTGTAGTTGTTATAATATTTTAAGACAGTATCTAATCGTGCATTTATTACGATCATCACACCATCATCATATTATGAATTACAACAATTGAGCGGCGTATTTAACACGCATCTTTTGAAAATTTGATGGGTTAATATGTTTGTCCGTAATTTCTAACATGGATCTTACTACACTGCTACACTGGATCAATATAAAAAGTGTTGCTGACAAAATCGGTCCACTGAATTTTTTATTGTTGACGACTATTTCCAGTTTGCTGTTCATGACATTGTTTCCTGGCTTTTTAGTAAATGAGGAGGATCATACGGGGCATATATTTGTTATTGTTTGATTTGAATTGTTGATTTTCTTGTGGGCGCCTAGACAAGATAGAGCACTTCTGTTATTAGATCCTGGGTCGCAAACTAACGCTCGAAATTTCAACCAATTTGGAAACAACTTATGCATCACTTGCGTTTAGTAAGAGTACATAATATTTCGACATTTTCTTTAACTGAACCACTACTGAGAAAATAACAAAATTAAATTTTCCAATTATACAATATTCCTCTCAAATAAAAACCAATCCATGGTATACTTAAAAACGGTTTAAGTCCTAATTTGCTAAATCTTGATATCAATTCGACGTAGTCCCAATATTGGTTATAATTTAAATTTCGTTTTAAAGTACTCACCACACATTACCACGCACTCGCTTGATCAAGTCTGTCATTCCTTCAACTTTTTTTTAATTTTTGTATAAGAACATATTATCCTCGATCTTAATTAACAATCATATCTTTAAAATATGGGCACACCTAAAGTTGATATTGAAACAAATGTATTACGAGTGAGCCTTCCGGACTATCGTTTATGAGTCACATTCGTATCGGCTTAGTCAGAAATTCTACAATTGCATACTTTTAGCAACACCTTTAGTAAATGAGTAGGCTTGTTATAATATTGTTTAGATGCAAACAGTTGAGTACGTTAGATTGTAATATAAGAAAATTCAACATTCGTTCCAACATAAAAGGGGATAGGTTTCTATGTTAAAAAATTTAATTTCAATGACCAAAATTTAGAAATTTACTTGCGTAAGCCTAATATATTTCAAAACATTTTCAACGGATAAACGATGTTAATGTAATAAATATATGAGTATGGAATTTCAAAAGTATTTAAAGAAATTGCTTTTTTTGGGGGAACGTTTTTCAACGATTTCTTTACGAAATTAATACTTTTAAATCTGCAGGTTTTTTCATAAGCACAAACTTTATTCACATGTGTATGTATACAATCTTGTACATATATGTGTTTGGTCATGATGGTATAACCATTGTTATAACCTTACGTAAGAAAGATACAAATAAATATTATTACATTGAACAATTAACAGACAATAGAAAAAATATATAACAAAGGATACACATTTAATTAGTACGTCGACAAAAATCAATAAATTCTTGTATATTGTAGAACGCATGTTTTGTTTGTTTGTCAACATTGACTCAATGCACCAATATTTCAATCAACGGCATGATGCATTGGCAACAATGTCGTGACTTAGCATAAACTATCAGCAAAATTACAGTTTTCTATTTCACATTTATCGGCAATACTGTTCTGTAAATTCTACAAGACAATTGACGTATTTTCTAGCACAAAGCGATACTACCGACCTCTGATGTTTAGAACAAATTTTCGGGGTCGCATAATCCCGTAAGGCTGACTATCTTTACCAATATTTCACCAACGACCTCGTTATTGGCATCCTGACCTGACCTCTAGAGCTAACCTGATTTGACCTGTAGAGTTGCGACTAAACATTTTTATTTACTAGTCAATTTTCAGTTTCGAAAATATTTTTATCAGGTATGTAATCTTTACATTTTTATAAACTACCATCTTGACTACACTCTTCTTCTACATTTTTTGGATGCAAAATCATCATAATCTCTGTGAGTTCAATACGGTCCAGTAGACTAGACTCAATACTTAAAATAGCAAGATTGGAAAGTTGTTTTTGACTTAGATAGGATTTAATTCCACTTTGAAAACGATGTCGCTCTCAGCATTTGTTACTGGTAACGATATGTAAATCGGTAAGCAAATTTCACATTTGGAAACAACCATTTTTTAATGTTTGAAATTTTCTTTGGGCAAGAATGTTTGGAACTTATGAGCTATGTTTGTTGGAAATTCTCCAGTTCTTGCTCTAAAGAGTCTTGGCCCACGTTATGACTGTAGATCTACAAAAACATTGTAAAACTTTTGCCATATAAAAAATATTTTATTTAACATCTGCAGTTTGCATCTTTCTTTAGAAAAACCGGCAAATTATCTATTATTTCGTAGAAGACGTTTTCTTGAAAAGCGTAAACGGATTACGACTCTTCCAACTCGTCCGTTTCATCAAAATGTTTTTCGTTATCTTTCTCTCTGCGTTTCAGCTTTCTGAGCTTCAAACAAAATGTCTTCTTCGTCATCGACGACTTTCTAACATTTCCTTTGCGTTTTCTACATATCTTTAAGGACGTCTTCATTTCTTTTTGTAAATGTATTCTGCCAAACCAATTGCGTACTCATATTACATTTTACAACCTCTGTGCTTATTGCTTCACCCTTTCAAGAACATCATTCAAAAAGCAGCACACAGGCTGTCAAAAATTTAAGATTTCTTTTTTGTAAAGCCCTGACTTGAGCTTTTACGTCATAAAAGCATTCACTGCCATTATATTACCTAGATTGTCTATAATATTTTTGTTCCCAATTTAAGTTCGTTTACAGCTCGTATCTTGGAAAATCTTGTTGTTGATAACGGCTTCAACATTTTTTTTTTGGTGATGTCTGTTTGAATATTGCCATCTTGCATTAGAAGCACTGGAAAAGAAATTTCTGTATTTCGTTTTGTATTACAAATTCAAACTGTGCTCCATTATATATCCCTGACAAGTTGTTGTGTTATCATGTTTGTCATCACAGTTTGATATATTCATATCATATTTCTGTAATGCACCTAATTATTTTTTAGGCCAAATAATTGGCAGTATGACGTTCCTCCAAGAAAATAAAATCTAAAAAGAAATTTTTGAGCGTCTCGTCTTCTTCATCACATTGGTGAGTAATAAAAGCAAAGTTGATTCTCCTTAGATATATCTGGAGTCGAATCCACAATAACTGAAGAAGGTTTGCTCCTTTATAGATAGTACTATAAAATCTTTTTAGTCTATTTCCATAAAACAAAACTGTAATTATCTTCATATACGGTTTTTGAAAGATAGAAGATACTTCTGAAATTGGCAATTCCTTTAAGGTTATTTAAGTTATTCTTAGCTAGATATTTTACAACTTCTGATGACTCTTTCTAATATTTTACGTCAATACATTTCAACTCAAAGATTTTCTTCAATACTTTTGTGTATTCGGCCTCATTTATTTACGGGAAAAAGCTGTTCCTGCAGCAAGTGGTCTTTGGTTTTTTCGTGAGAAGAAAAATTGAGCTACATTAGACCTGTATACGTATTTACCAAAGCGGACGGTGTTTAGAAAACGACAAAAACACTATACACGCAGCCTATTTTGAGAATATAATACCCACTTCTTTTAACTCTTTCTTTGTTTGGTATAGTAGAGGTTGTGTAGAATAAAAATTAGGATTTTGTCAAGTTTCCCCTTTTCCAAATAATATTCTCACTGATTTTTTAAAATTTTGAGTAGGGTTATCCAATATTACTGTTTTCAAACACGAATATTATCAAAAGTTTTCATTTTCATAATCATTACTATTAAATTTATTTTCAATTTGAAATTTTCAAAAGCAATATGTTTTATTAACAAATGTAATGAATTAATCCTACATTCAAAGAGAATTAAAGATTAACCTGGGCGATGCCTGCAGTTTTAGATTTTATTCTTAAAACTAAAATATCCTGAGCTCTACGGTTTTGAGCTTCTATGTTTTAATGTTTATGGTATTGGCTCCATTAATCATTAACCTTGACAGACAAGTGCATTTAGATTCAATTGTTTGAGATCGAAAGTTCAGAAGCCGTTCGAGTTTGTGGTGTGGTCAGCACTGCGCGCCCTATCATGTAAGTTTTTTTATTGAGTATTTGTTTCAACATGGCTTTGTTGTTTTCAAATTTCTGCATGCGTGTCTCATTACTTTATATTAAAGCCTATACTCTCTGCCTTACCAAATGAATAGCACGTTTATATTGCATTTTAGGTCGCAAAGGGTTAACACCAGAAGAATTAGAAAGCTTAGAAGACGTCGTTAGAAAGTTAGCTGAAAAGAGAGATGATGATGTGAGAAGAAGTCAATTTTGAGCTGGATAGTGACGATAATGACAGCGATATCCAGACAGAAGAAATTATAACCAAATATTTATACAGTAGCGATTCTGAACAGTCCGCAGACGAATTTGACAAGGTCTCAGACGATGACAATCAAAGTCAAATGAAGATGATTATCGTCTTTATAGGATGTGATGATGAGACACTTTGGATAAGTAAACCTATTTCAAATGAAAAACAAAAGCCAAAAATATTATAAAGATATTACCTGGTCCTGACAAGTGCTAGAAATATTTATAGAGAAATTGATGGATTTAGTTTGTTTATTACTGACAAATGGTTCAAGATAAAAAAATACAAACCTATTTATAGAGAAGAAAAACTGACATAAACTATTCAAGGGGGAAAGATTGCAGAGACACAACAAAAAACTTAAATTAGAACTTTATTAGGTGCATTATTTTAATTGGGACAAAAAGGAAGTCATACCAATTACAGGTATGGTATACAGGAATGATTCTTTTGAGAGCTCTTTTCAGTTACAAGTATTTCAAATTTTTACTGCGTGTTCTACGCTTTGATAATTTGCATACGCGAGAACGAAGAAAACAGAGTGACAAGTTAGTTCCAATTAGAACATTCCATGATAATTTTTAGTGAGTTTGTAACAATTGAAGAGACGCTTCATGAGTTTAGAGGACGCTGTTCCTTTGTGTGTATGCCCTCTGTAGACGCGAAGACATTCTATACTTACAATTTTGAAATTTATTGTGAAATCAAGTTCCAGGAACATATGAAACATCAAACAAGGCGGAAGACATTGTGAAGAGACTAGGTCGTACCGATAGAGAAATCTAATAGAAACGTTACTACAAACAATTACACACCCTTATCCACTTGCGTGTCTGTTAACAAAAGGACTAACCATGCTGGGAATACTGAAAAAATAAATAAAAGAGAGATACCTGTGCAATTCGAACTTCTGTGTCATCTGTGTTTGGTTTCCAAGACAATGTTTGTCTTGTTCAACGATCCCCAAAAAGAACAAAACGGTGATTTTTCTAAACAATGCACAGCTTCTCAGATATAGATGATTGAACAAAAAACCACTTGTAAATTTAGATTACAATTCCACAAAAGGAGGTGTCAACACAGTCGACTAAATGTGTACTTTATAGCACATAGTGGCCGTTAACAGTTTTCTCAGACATCTAGATATATATGGTATAAACTCAAGAGTAATTTTCAGATTTAACAACATTGGAAACAAAAACACAGAAGAATTTTTAAATCTGGCACTACAGTTGATGGAGGTCCATTTGAAAGACAGGGCTCTTAATAAACACTTTCCGATGTCTCCGCATTTTTATGTAACTACAGAGTTGACGCATTACAATGTAAACCCCAAACAAGGCCAGGTATTTGCTGTTTGTGGTACTCATAAAATAACAGAACAAGTCAGTTTGCAACGATTGCCGAAAAATGTTTGCAAAAACATAGCAATATTACTCGATAAGGTTGAATGCGTGCAGGGAAGAAGAATAGGGCATTTTGGAAATTAATGATATTTTTGCTATTGTTTTTTTAATTTACATATTACAAGTGTAAGTATAACTTACTTCAGTTCCTACTTATATTTGTTCTAAAAGAGTTAAATATTTTTTATTAATAAAATTGTTAAGAATGATATATCAATCTTAGTTCACCACATATGAGGTATCTACCGGTAGTAGACACAGTACCGGGATAGTGAACACTTTGTACTAAAACTAATAAAATAACTAAGTAATGAACAATCAGATCCTGTCCAAATCAAAGCTGAGCATAGGACCATCTAGAAATGTCTTAATAACTTTCATAGCGGTTTTGCAAATAATGGTCAACCTTTAATCATATGACCGCACTCTGTCTCAGTTTAGTTTCGTGTTCTTCTCTAGTTGTTTTTATGAAGGAGGTAATGAAATTATTTCTACATTAACTTCTTCTGCGAAAATTATTCTATAATTCATTCTAAAGTGTTTTGCTAGGATGTTGACGTGTATTATTCACATGATTTGCTTTAAATCTGCATATATATCTATTGTTTAAGAGGTTAGAATCATATGTCCACTACTTCAACTGTGAAATTGTCATGAATTCAGTTGTGATATCTGGTGTCTACTGCTAGTGCATTAAGTAATTTATCATTTTAGCAATTTTTACTGTTAACAAAGTTATTATGGCCACAAATTTGTTCTCTTGTAATTATGATGATCACACAACACCAAATCCCAGTAGTGGACACCTAGTTTATCCACTAATAAATCTTTTCCACGTGTCTACTACTGAAATACAGTTTGATGCTTATTTCTTTTTCTCCGTTTCTGGAATGTGTGATAAAAGAACAATAAGTACTCAGGTACTAACGTATCCTGGGAAATGGAAGGGATGCATGTAGTGTTGCTCTGAAGATGAATTTATGAAGAAATTTTATCAGGAATTCTCACCCATTTATCTTACAGGGTACAACAATTACTTCAAGTAACCAAAGGTTTTGGTTGTATAATGAGAACGAATTGAAACTCTGCTGCAGATGTCACTACAAAGTGCCACTTTCTACGGCAGCTAAAAACATTATGTACCAAGGATGAGCGTAATAGGTTAATTGAAAATATTGGAATATTGAATTCAAGAAAATGGGTCCTCGACCAGTACAATTAGTACAATGGATTTCAGCAACTGCCACTGGTGGTTTTTCTGTACGACAAGAAGATCTTCTTGATAGTGTACAAAAATTGCTGAAGGATTTGAAAAGAAAGAATGACTTTCCTAACGGGCACCCTGTCACTTGGTTTCAAGCGTTTTTAGAAGAGGAACCCAAACGAATTGCTCAAAACCTAACCCTTAGCAGATCAGCTGTACAGAATACAGTTTGAATGGTTTGCAGAAGTTTATGATTATTTTAAGGTGCAAGGTTGGAAGAAATATTAAAAGACCCAACCTATATATTCAATGCTGATAAAAGTGCATTTTTTTTTTAAAGCCAAAAACAATCGTGTATTGGCTATCAAAGAGATAAAACGTTTACCAGCACGTTAATAGCAATAAAAAGAATGTGTGACACTACTGATGAATGCTATAATGCGGCTGGAATGCTAGACCATCAATAGTCTTGTTCAAATACTCTGAGAATGCTAGACATTTGCCACCCACTGTCCTTAAAAGACTGGGAGTTAGATAAATCAGAAAACGGCTGGAAGACTGGAACCCAATTTTTTCTAACTACTTGAAGGTGTTCTTTGGTTGGCTGCAGAAAAATCACATTACTTTTTGCCTGTGCTCTTTATATGTTCTCATTTAACTTCGCAAACAAGCTAGTACTGCCATCAAAATGGTATAGTGTTGGATAGCTCTATCCGAATGCACCCATCTGATTCAACCTTAGATGTAGCTGTATTCAAGATCAATGAAAGAGCATTGGAAAACAAAGTCCATACAGTTGAAGGTTAGACCATGGAAGTTCCAATTTATAAAAGAAAATTTCTCGCAGTTTGAAAGAGGTTCTGACAAGAAGATAACACCTGAAATAATTCAGAATTGGATTCTGATTAGTACCCTAGACCCAATGTCCTCTAAAACATGGTCAAATCTAAGCTCAAGAACACATGCAGTACATGGATACGAGTTGAAAGTAATGTGTTGGAACACTAAGATTAGAAAGAACAATTGGAACACTTTGTAAATGCTCTTCTTGGTCTGGAAAAGAAGAAGACAAGTCCTTATTTCATTTATGGAGTCGGCTCAAATATGATCTACTTTACTGATGAGAATATTGTTCCTAACACTGTAGAGCTCGAACAGACTTCTCGTACTGTGACAAATCCAATGAAGTCAGTGACCAGGGTGCCTTCTTTGGAACAGATTTGTTACAATGATCTCTGGAACACTTCCTAGCTAGTACCTGTTTAGAGCAAATCATTTGTCTCGACAATTGATAGTTACTGAACGAAATAGTGACACTACAGGTTGTTGAGCAGGTAAAAGACAGTACATCACCCACAATTCCAAGTAAACTTCTGATCTGTTGTCTCGTTCTTTGACATAAATAACCATGCTATTCAAAATCATTAATCCATTACCAAGTCCATTCAAAGAGCTTTGTGCTGGCCTGAGGAAAATACAAAGAGAACTTAAAGAAGAGAAAGGCACAATAAGTATAAATCCATTAGTTACCTAGACATGTGGTGTGAGTACAAAATTGCCAAACATCGTAAAAGTTGTAGTTGCAGAAAGAAAAAGAAGAGCGAAAATAGCCAGATTACAAAAGAAAGAAAACGAGATGAACTCAAGAAGAAAAAATCTGAAGAACAGTTAATGAAAAAGGCTAAAGAACTTGAATGTGCAAGAATAAGAGAAAACGCAGAAAAAGAATAAGAAATGTCCTAGCTCTTCAGAAGATGAAGAATTTATGGATACCATCATCCGACTGTATTGATGAAGACAGTCTGGTCTCAGTGATCACAGTGATGATGTGGAACCTATAAATGAACAAGTGATTAAAGCAACAACATAAGAGTAGGTCCCACTTCCCAGTATCATGAAAGCTAAAGTGACAGATGAACGAAACAACCAATTCTCTACACAAGGTGATGTAAACTCAGAAACACGAGGTTTTGCAAGACCATATTGAACTTGAGTGATGCAAGGTACATCATCACATGTAAAACAGAAGAAAACGAAATTCAAAAGTGATAAACAAGAACAGGTTACTAGTAAGAAATGTTTTCCGGAAAATAATACAAACAACAAGCCAAAAACGAAGAAACCGTTATACAATCTCTAGGGCTCAGTGAGAAAGCAGAGAAAATACATCGCTCTGTTGGAAGTGCACAACAATGATGAAGAAGACTAGTGATAAAACTACGACACGAGCAAAATACTGAGGGAGGAGGAGATGTTGATTACAACATATTATATGCCTGAAAGGATGGAGGAAAAGAAACTTTGACTGACGTTATGTGATATACAAGCGACAAGGCTGATGAACAAAAGGAGGCTGTGATGAAGTACAAATGATGCTTGAGAACGATGATACCATGAATAATGAATCTGTGATGAACGATGAAAAGACTGACTGCCAGAAGCAGTTGTGAATAATGTACAAGAAAAATGTTGTGAAATGTATTATGAATTTGTGATGAATGCCGATGAAACTGTGAATGATGAAAAGGGCGTGGAATCCGCAAGAAAAGGACACCTTGTTTTGGCTTATTTCTGGATCAGGTATGAAAAAGTAACCACAGTATGCCCATTCATGAAATTTCACTAGCTAATGATGAAGCTATCGTATCCCTTCAAAGCCATGCAACCGCATGGGAACTATTTTTCTTACTGACACAAAATATCGAGAAGATTAAGTATTGTCAATATTATGAAGAAATTATCGCATCTTTTCATCTCGGAATGGGGAAGAAATTTGCGTTTCCAGTCCCCAGATCTAGTTGACGTCATGGTGACGAGTCAAGAAAATAAGACTGACTTTGATATTAAAACCTCTCTTTGATACTGATAACTTATACAGCAATGGTTTCATAATTTTAATAGAGTTTATACTCTATTTCAAGAAACCTTATTTCTATTTTTCCTGCCGTTTTTAAAACTAGAAGAATGTGTCAAGGTGACGCAAACAAGTGTCCACTACTAATTGTTCTAAAATTTACAGTGTCCACTGAACAAAAATAACGTTTTCAAATTAAATATTTAAAACTTATTTCTTCTTCTAATCATTGTTCTTGAGATGGGGATTGTTTTGGGAAAAAAGAGTTATTCACTATAAAATACCTAATGGAAAAGTCTGGAGTCAGCTTGAAAGTAGACGCAGTAAAACTACAAAATTATTCTTAAAGTGTCCACTGCTAGTACCACCACCTTATACATTATACAGGCTTAAAAGTAAACCAAAATTGTTTAAGTGTTATTTTATAGTGATATGATAAGAAGGTACACTTTGTGAGAATTTAGTGATAAGAAGATGAATTTTGTGAACGATAAACAACTGTGATAACAGACAAAGTGTTAAATCTACAGTTCAGGTTTTGCAGGTCTGCAATGACGTAAACAAAGTGAGTGATTTGATGACAAATGCTTTTATGTGTGGAAAGGTGATAAACACAATTTTTAAAGTCTGGAAGTTAGCGAACAAATGCATGCATTCAGTAAATAAATCAGACGAAACGCAGTTTTTAGGGCCCTGTTTAAGGGGGCAAACTTACATGTTATTTTACCATAAGGCGTAACGTTAGTTAAAATCATTGTATAACGTGTGGTTTACATTCAAGTTCATGCCAAGTATAACTAATCTTTATTAACATGACTGTTAATACTAAGCGCGCAAAGTACAATTTGTTTAAAAATAAAACAAATAGTCGACGTTGTGAGGACAAAATTCTTATTGTAATTAAGCACAAAACCAGTGGCTCAATTTGTTGGTGCTTGTAACCAGTGGCGGCTCGTGGTCAATTATACTGGGAGGTCAAAATTAATTTAAAAATAGGCATACTTAAGAAAATATAACACTAAATGCACTGCAAATTTATACAATCTACAATTTTGTTCAAAGAAGGATTTTTCTAAACATTCTCATTAAAATTTAAGGGATTTTCTGTAAGCATTTCCTACGGTTGCAAAATTTACTGAGCATTTCATGTGTTCTGGTGACGAAACATGTTTTTTATTTCCTCTTTTAAGTTTTAAATCTCTGACACAGATTTGGACTATAGCGAGTCTGACGAGTCTTTGAAATAATAAACAAACAAAACAGAAAAATACATTTGATAATTTCACAACCACATATCCAGTTAGCTAAATCGAAAATACTCAGTGAAAGTTTCGAGAACATCTTTATTTTCGTCTTTGTTAGTCTGTCGTAAACTTAGTTCTGGCAAAGGACGACCATTTGCCTTTGAACTCAACTAATTTTATAAAATAAAGTTTGTTGGGCACTTTTTAGTTGTTTAATTTTCTGCACTACCGACATTTTCATTATAGCGCATGCACAATGCTGAATCAAAATAGTATTTTACAAAACAATACAACAACAGTAAAACATATCAATATAAATTTTTAAATTGATTTAAAACACGCAAAAATCGAATCAAAAATCGAGCGTAGTTGTACACCCTTATACGAAGTCAACGTAAACTGTGGATCCGGCTCATGACCCAAAGTTGATTATTGTTTCGACATTCGCGTTTATTCGGGCGCTGCACGTTTTTCGAGTTTTTCCGGGTAGATCTTAATTCAATGAGGACACCGCACCGCCAGCCTAAGGTTGAAGAGGATGAAATTACGAACGACGGCCAATAAATTTTAAGTTATTGTACTTGCGACTTAATTACCTATTTTAATAAAACACGTAATAATGAATATTTTTTTTATATATTGTCAAATTTTTGGGAAGTCATTGACCAATGACCATATGGACAAGCCGCCACTGCTTGTAACATGTTTAAGATATTGCTATCTAGGCGACGTAAGTCTTTGAGAATATTCTAAAAGTAAAATGCAACTGTTATTAAAGAACGTTTATTATTACCATAAGAGTAATGTAACCGTAGTAAAAATGTTGTCAAGAGGTAAAGTGCTTGTGCCTGTAATTTTAGATAATTTTCATAATTTCAAAAAATACTTTCCATTTTACCACTTGAAATCATTGGTTAAAACTGCAACATTTTCTCCCTGATTTATATTAGTATTTTATGAATAGCACTTTGTTTTCTAATTGATATAATTTCAATTCTAGGTACGTGTATTATTTATATTATTTTTATTACCGTTTGTATTTGTTGATTTTAGTAGAATCGAAAAACTGTAATGAAACACTTGAGCAATCTTCATTAGATAGAACCTGATGTAAATATTTGTCTGTGCGTTATGTCGTAAAAAAGAGGCTTATCATTCTCGGACATTGTCATAGCTCCTAAATCGCAAATTTTTTTAGTCGATTGCAAATTTGTATGCGACAATATTCACTTCACCAATGAACAATAAACTACACTTTGTTTGTTAAATCGCCACCTCAAATAAATTAAATTTGTAGTAACCTCACTAGAAAACAAATTTTAGTACTAGTTTTTCTGTGGTAATGAAAGGTCATTTCGGCGACGTACGTTCACCTATACGGTGTCGGTGTTAACACAACAGTATTGTTTACGCTTACTTCAGTTTCATGCAACTAAATAACTATATAATTTTAATTTATGTTTTTCTGAAAAGAATACACTGTAACGAGATTAATCTTGTTTCATGTTTTGTGATAATCCCGTGGTAGTATTTACTTTCAAACTGTATATATTTATTTCTGACCTTCAACTATAATACAAACAAAACGTTGTATTTATTCTGGAACAAGTGGCTTCCTCTATTTGAATGAACCTCCATGTTACCAAAATTGCTCCACTAGTGCAGCACCATTTAAGCGGCATTTTTTTGCATGCATGTGCTGCCTCTTTTTGCCATCAGAATCAATTGACGCAAGTGAACATCTGTTGACAGTGAATTAAAGTAAATTCAATCGCTTGCCCCCACAACTTCAGCCCCATCTTGTTAGTGGGCCCTTTCTGTAATGGGCCCCGCCACGTGCGTGTTTTGCGTAAGTAAATCCGACCCTGCTTGCACAGCTATAATAAACTTCCTGAAGGATTGCATCAAGGTAGCAATTAAATACGCATTATTTAAAAAATTATACAAAAATTTATTTTATATGCGGCAATTATTTACATTTTATTGATAATTTGAAAAGAATTAAGAAGCACTGGTTTGTGTATGAGAATGAGAGATTGTTGTTCTGTGTCCAGTCAGTTCTTGGTAATGCATGTGGGTACCATAATAACTGGAACTTGTATGGTATAGATGTGCGACTACAGTTAATTTGTACAGAATCTCTATGCAGAGTACCCATTTGCCCTCAAACAGTATATCATTTATAGCCTTTTGTAAATATTTGATGCTATTATTTCATTTTCTAAGTCACTGACCAAGTTGAAGCAATTTTGACTTAATAGGTTGCGGTTGTTGAAGGTGTTATGGGCTAGTGATATTAATTACCCGTACTTATTTAGTTTCCTTGCCTTCTTTTTTAAATATTCTTGCGCTGCAAATTAAAAACATATTTTAAAAAATAAAGCTCATTACCTTTTATGAATAATAATTTGATTTGATTTGTACTGCAGTTGCCAGCAACAGAAGCGGACTGGAAAGCTATTGCAAATGGATTTAACGAACAATGGAACTTTCAGGAATTGTCCAGGAGCAGTAGATGAAAGTACGCGGCAATCAAAACCAATCCATACACTGTTTTACATTATTACAATTATAAAAAGTTTTTTAGCATTGTAATGATGGCAATTGTAAATTGCAATTATGAGTTTATTAAGGTAGATGTTGGTATCAATGGGTGTTACGTTCACGGTTAAGTAACCAGAAGACGAATAGGTTTATGTAAGTTTAGTAAGCCGTAAATTTTAGGTGTAATACCATTATGTGTAACTAGTATAAAAATATTAAAAAAACAGAATTATACAGAAAGTCTTTAACATAAATTTAAATCCTAGATTCCCAAAGTGGTCCAGGTGGACCCCCAGGGTCCACGGGAGCCTGATAGGGTCTACGCTGCGTGGAAAAAAATGGGGGTCCACAACTCGTTAACGGGGGTCTATAAAAATGTATTAGGTGACCTGACTTGACTTCTCCTATGAATAAGGAGCACAATAATATATAGGCAGACAATATTATAAGAAGCTTGACTTCTCCTAATGAATATAGGAAGACAATATTATAAGAAGCTCAGCAATTGTTTTTGTAAGAACTTGCATATTCCATATTCAGAAAGAGCGTGTCAAGACTCCTCGCCGATGCCGCGCCGCCCGCCGCCTAGTTAAAGTCGTGTCTGAACTGCATGAACTGTTGGATTTTTCTTTAATATAAATACGAATGCGAATGATAAACATTACTCAGTTGTTTCCGGAATTTCAAAAAGAAAGTGTACCCATATAAGTGTTTTACCAGTGACGGAAGTAGTTTTCTGACTTTTGAAAATTAAAGTGAATTGATATTATTGTTTGCCAGTGTTGGAAAAGTAAGTACCTACCTATCTATTTGTTAGCAACTTGTATCTTAAAACGCCACTTCTATTATGTTTGTTAAATCATTTTAAGATTACTTAACAAACATTTTTTCATATTTACAGGTAAGTAATTGATAACGAAACACAGCTGAATCTAAGAAGAAATGTCGACAGTACAGTGTTGAATATTTGAAATTTGGTTTTCTTCCATCAAATACAGATGTTGATTGCCCATGTGTCTTTTATGCAACAAAGTCTTGAGCAATGACTCTATGAAACCATCGAAGCTGGAAGATCATCTAAGAAGGTGTCATCCTGACAAAATAGGTAAGTGATTTGAAATATTTCCAAACATTGAAGGAAAAGTATGATAAGAGACCCACCTGCATAGTATGTTCCTGTCAACGTCTGAAAGCAACGACGATGGCTTGCGGGCATCTTACAGGTCATCTCATTACTTATAGCAAAATCTGGGACACCGCATACCATTGGAGAGGAGTTAATTTTTGCCTGCTGTTGAAGCGAGGTCTTAAAAACTGTCCTAAAATAAATCTTCATTTGACATACTTAAAAGAATTCCTTTGAGTAACAACACTGTACAAAAGCACGTATTGATGAAATGAGCTCTGATGTTGAAAGTTTCTGTGTAATTATCTGTAAACAACCTATCATTTTTCTATTCAACTGGACGTTTCAACTTACCTGGGCAATGAAGCATTATTATTGGCATGTCTGATTTATCAAAGGCGAACAAATGTTTGGAGAGTTACTATTCGCGAAAACTTCTGAAGACTGACACTCAAAGGTGAATCAATTTTTACTGTTCTGAATGATTTTACGGAAAAAATCAATTGCATTCACAAACATTACTTTCGGTGGCAACAGATGGATTTCGCTGCATGGTCGGGCGATATCGTGGGTTTATAAGTCATCTTAAAAGGATTATACCAGAGGTAATTGCAATTCAATTCACCGTGTCATCCACCGACAACATCTAGTAGCGAAAAATTGAGTGATAGATCGCACCAAGCGCTTCAATTCCTGTGATTAATGCAGTTCACAAAATAAGAAGCAATGCATTTAAATACGCGCTTATTTGCACAGTTGTGTGAAGAAAATGATGAGGACTTCCAACGAGTTGCTGCATGCATACCGAAGTACGCTGGTTGTCGAAAGGTGCATGTCTATCAAGATTCTATTTGCTTTTCGACTTGTTTAGAAAGTTTCTGAACACTAAAGATCCTGTTTTTTAAAAGAAAAACCTGCATGAATTTCAAAAGCAGACATTGAGTATTTGACAGATTTGTTCAAAAATCAATGACCTCAACCTACAGTTACAAGGGGACAGCCTCAATTTGATAAAAACAAAGAGTGAAATTTCAGCTTTTCGGTAAACTGAAACTTATGAAGCAAAATATTGGTCGACGTGAATTCTTCCCAGTTTCCAAATTTATCGCAGGTAGAATGCCTCGACGAAGATATTCAGACGGCGTTCAACATTTGATTGCCCTGTATGATGATTTTAAAATCAGATTTGAAGACATTATGTCGATGGATATACCACCATGGATAATAAATTCAAACGATGAAACTGAAGTGGAAAATGTGGTACTGCAAGAAGAGCTACTCGAGCTTAGCACTAATGAGGAGCTCAAAGTAGCATTCAAAAGAGGGTATCAATCATTTTGGCTGCAGGCACAAATACCTGAAAAATATCAGGACTGTGGGGAATTGTGCAAAATTTCTCAGCGTTTCCTTCGTCATATCTTGTCGAACGCAGTTTAGTGCCGTAAGAAACTTGTTGACAAAAATGGAGCAGATTAAATATTACAGAGCGAGGAGATTGATAATTTGCTGTCAACGATTCCCAAGTACAATATCCCTCCCATTAAAAATTATATCTTTTATCTCAGATTATATCGTAATCTGAGATAAAGTTAACATCAAAACTAATAATCGATTATTAGTTTTGATGTTAAATTTTGATTCTACTAAGACTGTTATAACAACATAATTAAAAGTGTAGTAATTTTTGTGTTTGAATAAATAGCTACTAAAACAAGAAAATATTTATTTTTTTCTTTTTACCTACTCCGAAGTGGGAGATTATTGGTTTCTTGTGCTGTGAGTCAATCTTGTGAATACAAAAAAGTAAAGTAGGGAACTCAACTGTTGGATGAAGACGCTTTTAGACTGGCTTTGAAACTTAGCTTGAAATGACAATACTCACAGCATAATCAAAGCAATATAAATTCTCACCTTTTTTCGAAAAACTTTCAACTCATAGTTGTTTGAAAGATAGCCACAACACAGATTTCACATAGACATATACTTTTTTCGGGTTTTGGAAGTAAGTTAGTAAATGTAATAGCTGCAGGGGTCCACCAGATCCAGCAAAATGTTTAAAGTGGTCTATGAGAAAAAAGTATGTGAAACTCACTAATTAACAATATGATAACAAAAATCAATATCTTATGGAGAATCGTTATGGCTCAATTCAAGAAGGAATGGGTTTGACTCTGAAATCTCATTACATAATGAAACCACCACCCATTCCAACTTGACCATAACACTTTCTTTAGGGATGATAAATCTATAAATAAGCATACATTTAAATATAAATGAAAAAAGCACAGTTGGCAGATAAAAATTATAAAATTTAAATTTAAAAGAAGTCAAGGTGACAGAGATCACAGATGTCAAATTAAACACATAAAATCAAGGAAAAATTAAGAGTCAAATACCTTAAATTTAGTTTAATAAGCTTCTAAATTGTACAAATGTGCGCACTTCTTCTGATGCAGTCCTCAAATTAATTCACAGCTCAGAATAAATAATCTGTTTCCACTTTTCTAATTTATTTTAGAAACAGGAACAGTTAACTTTCTTCTGACACCAATCTCTTGAGTTATCACATTTTTCATCCAAAACCAGTAATGCAATCTCAGTATTGGCACCAACTAGTTCAGTTAAAGGTTTTAACTTGAACCAAAGAAAAAAACTGGTATTTTCTGACAATACAAATGCAAATTTAACTTAATATAAATGAACAATTCGGAACGAAACAATGGGCGTATATCAGACGGAGGTGTCTTGGCTCTACTGCATTTGGAAAAGCATTATCACAAAAATCACTTAAATCCCAGAACCCGTTTCATTACCAACCAGTGAAAAATACTACCTTTGTGTTTGTCGGGAATGATGCTTTTCACTGCATAAATTATAAACCTTACAGCCAAATAGGATTAATTGTGGGAAAGTGGAATTTATAAATTATCAGTGCACATCGCATTGTGGTGAGAAAGCATTTGGGATTTTAGTTTCCAAGCTGCTGCATTTCTGGCACCCATTGCCATCTCCTGAAAATCCAAATAATTGTTTTGGCTTGTTGCTATTTGCACAATTTTTTAAGAAGAATCAGTCCAAAAACATACATGAGCAGCATGATGTAGAAGATTTTGAGCCTGTGAACGATTGTTGAAGGAAGTTGGAGAACAACTGACAGTCAACATCACTTGGTACAACTCATGCCAGAAATTCACCAACAAATTAAAAAGTCATCAGAGATAGTTATGTTATGATAGTAATGAAGGTCAGATTTCATGCTGTCAAAATAAATTTGTATAAAATGTAACTATGAATATAAATAAATATAAGCAAAATGTGTGTCTTACGACATCTCGTGTAAAACATTGACACGTATGAATAGTATAAACTAAGAAAATGCCAATATTAATTGTAATTGACATGTGTGTGTTTAAAGTGCATAGCGCTATCTAAGCGACAGCTTTAATGCTTGAACATTACGTACGATAAAGCTGGCAAACCTTACAGAAGTACAACACTTTAAACAAGTTTGACTTTTTTATGCACAGATAATTGTAGAAACATAATTTTAAGAAAACTAGCCTCTAAAATTGTAAACACAAAAAATATGTGTGTTTTTAAATAAAATTTGGGAGCATTTGTAGCCATCTACGAATACAGTAAAATTATGATCAAATTTCAATTTGTCAACACCAAAAACCCCACTATGCAAAATTTTGTCAAAATATCTCAAGTTACTTTTCTAAATAAATAAGAAAAAACTAAATTGATTTTTCACATTGACACCCTGTATCTTAGTAAATATCCAGTTTTTTGAGTATGGTTAATATAAAAATCTCATTGTTTTCGTTAAGGAATCTTATATTAAAATATGTCCCATTAGTTCTGGGACATCCTGTGTATATATACAGGGTGTTTCATTAATCAGTACAGAAAATGAAACTGGAGATTCCTTGCAAAATTTAAAGCGGGGTTTAACATGTACTTCTTAAAGCCTCCCTGAAGAGTTACTAGTAGCCCCTTAAAGATGTGTAAAAATTCACATTAATCGATTTTTTTCTGAAATGACTTGAAATAAAAAAAGAAATCTAAACATTCAAATACTACTACCAAGAAGCCTCCATAATTTCATAAATTTTATTCAATTTGTTCTCTCTGCAAGGGTGAGTTCTTACTACCCTTAGCGAGTTTTTTTACCAGAACTTTTATAACTAAATTTTTTTTTTTTTCAATTTTAAAATTCCAGATTTTGGAGGGCCAATTCACTTCAACTTTTTTTTGTCTCTTTAAAATTTTACGTAAACTTAATACTTTTTCACCGAAAATAAATTCAGGAACTTGCAGAATTTTTGGGATTAATAAGTTGCGTATGCAAGTTTGACATAAATAACAATGGATTATTATTGAACTAATCATTTTTAATTTAAATTAACAATATTATATTCAGATAGTTTTCAGAAATGGGTACCATTTTCTTGAATACAGGCTCTTATTCTTTTGAAGAAAATTTCCGTTAACTACTCTAGCATTGCTACAGATTGTCTAACTCTTCAGGGGAGGCTTTAAGGAAATTTTTTTATGTTAAACTCCCCTTTAAATTTTGCAAGGAATCTCCAGTTTCATTTTCTGTACTGATTAATTAAACACCCTGTATTATACAGGCGATTCAGAAATTTTTATACTTGCCAACCAGTTAGTGTTAGGTATAATTATTAAAGAATCGACTATGTAACTGCTTTTACATACCTGTCGGCAAAGTTGCTTACATTTACGCACGTGAACGCTTTCAACGACTCAGACACTAGATGTCGAAAAAACTTATCGTTTTACATTTGTGATCCCTTCAGTTGGGCATATAGTCGACAGCACGCGTTTGTACAATAGCGAACTTACTCGAGTTCTCTCACTGTGAAGAGAGTCCCAAAAGGACGAAACAGCTGTTGGGTGATTCTCAGCGTTTGTTTGCTATTGTACAACCTCTTGCGTACTTTACTGCAGGCGATTCTGATATTTTTTTATACTTGCCATAACTGTTATGTTGGCTATAATTATTAGCTGAACCACTCATGTAACTGCTTACATACCTGTCGGAAAGTTGTTTAATTATACAGTGTAACCAAAATTCGATGCTCACCATTGGTATTTTGGAAACGGTAAGAGTTACAGGGTCGGGTTAAATGGAACAATATGGGAGGTATTTATCTTACCTCTTCAGACTTCTTCTCTTGTTTTTCCAAAGAAATGCGTTGCCTAATAGATATTGCAAAAAAGGAAAATCGGATTTTCTTTAAACTTGGTGGAATCCACACTATTTATCCTATCAAAAATATGTAAATATAAAAGTTGTAGATCATTTAGATATTGGAATATATATGTCATTAAAATATTTTTTTGCTTGCATCAGCAGCGAAATATGACCCAAAGTTGCATTTTTTTAAATGGAAATGATAATTTATTTTTATATTACAGTTGAATTACTTGATTTTTTTTCCTTTTCAACGATATAAGGTTCGAGCTATTTATCTTGTAAAACTTTAGAAGATATAAAGAAAAATCGTTCTGAGGCAGATATGAATGCTACCAAGTTGTAAGCAATAATAACAAAAACATAACGGGTGGATAACATCGTAAAACGAATGAGTTTTCCTATAAAAGATTCTCAATAGTGCGGCCATTGACTTCTAAACATTTTGTATAGCGATGTTTTTAATATTTATATCGGCAATTCATTAATTGACGGACGCTAACTGAATTAAAGGCCTGCATGACGCTCTGCTGCAAATCATTAACGTTCTCATAATCGATAACGTATACTAAATTTTTTTATGTGTCCCCACAGGAAAAATCTAGTATGGACAAATCTGGTGATCGCGCAGGCTAACGTATGGGACCGTTTGTTCTAATCCAACGGTTTCCAAATCTTGCTGATAAATATTCAGTGACGATCCTGGAATTATGGGCCGGGGCGCCGTCTTGCTGGAAACAAAATACTTCTTTCTTCTTGAATAGGTAGCTCGTCCAATGGCTCTTCGACTTCGGCTTGCAGCTTTGAAGATATCTAGTCGAATTAAGCGTTTGATTATAAATAAATGGACCTATCAAACGATTTCCCAAAAATACCGCACCACACGTTAAATCCGAATCGTTCTGGGAAACGCGACTTCGAACTATTTTCGGATTTTCATTATTCCAATAATGATAATTATGCCGATTGTAAATGCCGTTGTTTGTGAATCTACTTTCATCGCTCCAAAGAATTTTTTTAGAAAGAATTATCGTTTGTAGACTTCATCCAGGTACCTTCTACAAAATGTAACTCTTCGAGCATAATCATTTCTTTGATATGATGGCATATCATTGGCTTATAAGGATGAAATTTCTTCTTTTTAAAACATAATGTACTGAACTTTGCCATACCACTGTCATTCGAAATTTTTTCTACTGAAACGGAAGGCTCAACATTAACAGCGGCTAGAACAGCTATTCCAGCATCCTATTGTCTTTTGATAGGTTGTAGGACGAATGGCGGTGAAGGATCCACCTTGTCGAAGATTTTGCTCGAGTCGGGAAAACAAAGTTCTGTGAGGCTGCCTTTTTCGGGGTATAAGTTGTGATATTCATTTGCTGCCGCAGTTGAATTTACGATGGCATCTTATGTAGACAACAAACATGTCCGTTTTTCATGGTTTGAAAACTGCATCATCAATTTTGAATATGGAATAGCTTACTACAACAACTCACAAGTTCTGGACACGATACTACTGTAACAATATTATTGACAGATTTGATGTGCAGTTGTTTGTTTTTAAAAATTTGCAATCATGGATAGTGTGATGTGCTTTAAAATACATCTACAGATCTCAAAAACGATTTTTCTTGATATCTTCTGGGGAAGTACACAAGATAAATAGCTCGAACCTTATATCGTTGAAAAGGAAAAAATCAAGTAATTCAACTGTATAAAAATAAATTATCATTTCCATTTAAAAAATGCAACTTTGGGTCATATTTCGCTACTGATGCAAGCAAAAATATTTTAATGACGCATATTATTCAATATCTAAATGTCTACAACTTTTATATTTACATATTTTTGATAGGATAAATAGTGTGGATTCTACGCAAGTTTAAAGAAAATGCCGATTTTCACTTTTTTGCAATATCTAGTAGGCAACGCATTTCTTTGAAAAACAAGAGAAGGTCTGAAGAGGTAAGATAAATACCTCCATATTGTTCCATTTAACCGACCCTGTAATCTCTACCGTTTCCAAAATACCAATGGTGAGCATCGAATTTTGGACACACACTGTATATATGTCATCCTCTACATTTCTGCGCCAACACATTATGTTTTTGCATGTAATTCTGCGTCAACTGCTTTGATGCGTCAATATATTGACGCAGAATTTCAAACACTTGTAATTCGGTACCGGGCAATGATAAATTCTTTACGTGATGAAGGTTGCAGCTATATTTTCTTAGGCAAATTGGGTCCGGCGCCATCTGTTCTATCAATATTGACTTGCTCATATTCTAGTTTTTAGGTGACGCAGCATGGTTTTTAAGGTATATTTTAGTTCGAGCAAAATTATTTTGGTGGCGCTAAACGCTGACTGTACTGTATATAGCTGTTATGGGTATTTCTTACATTCTCTTTGATATTTCTGCGTCATGTCAATTTGGCAATCCCGTAATACCGCCAAACCGCTGAGTAATTTAAAACAAAGAAATAAATAAGTTTGATCCCAACGGATGTTGGAAAACGCATCTAGTTTAAAGTTTTTGTTTTCAAGACGTGTATGCATATAAGGTATGTAATCAAATTTTAATAATTTTTAGACGAGCAAATTTGAACTCAAATGTAATTGTACGTATGCTACAAGATCAACGGCATAATTCAAAGTTGCGTATTGTGGCATTCAGTAAAATGCATCTTTGAAAATTATCCGCAAAAACCGGAAAATTACAAAATTCGTTTTTTTATTTGCTTATTTGACAAGATAAATGCAAACAATTAATACTTAGTCAAATTCTAAATACGACGTTTGGTCTTTTGGTTGTCATCATCAACTTTATTTTTTCTTATGGGCGCCCTCTTCAATTGTCACATTTTTGAATTCGTTTTTTAATTGCGATTTGGACCATGTATCCTATATTAAAGTTATGCCTCGTTGTTTGGTGGAAATAACAGCAAATTGTTTTTTACAAAGAGTGCCTTGAAAATGAAATCCATACTTCAATGCGTTTTAAATTCACAACAACCGTTCTTCAATATATTTTAAATTAACAACACAGGTGAAACTAAATTGTAAATAACAAAGAAATTAAGAAAATTATAAAAGGTATTGCAACCGTAGGTGACATTAAAATAAATATCATAGAAATGTCAAATATGTGTTTATTTTTAAAGAAAAGTATCATTTCCTAGGCACTCTTTGCAAAAACAATTTTCCGTCATTATCACCAAACTATAGCGGAATCTTAACATATGAGACATCATCGTAATCTCAATAAAAATGCGAATTCAAAATGTGACAATTCAAAATGGAGCCTATAAGAAAAAATAAAGTTGATAATGACTGTCAAAAAACGAAACATCGTATTTTGAATTTAATGACATCATAATGTAGAGCGTAAAAAGTAGCAATAACAAAGTGTTCATTGTTTGCATTTATGTGGTGAAATAAGCTCTGAAAAAATAAAAACGAATTTTCAAAATTTCGTTTTCTGCGGATCTGTCCGGAAGTAATCGGAATTTTTTTAATTTCAACAAGGCATTTTACTGAGTGCCACAATAGGCAACTTTGCCCAGTTTAACCAACTTCGTATCTCTTCAAATAGCTGAGATCTCCATGCTTGAGCTCTACGAACGGACACCATGCATAAGAGGTTTTAAAGTGGTTGGCTTAGTGGAAACATGGCTAGAAGAAAGAGATTGAAAACAATAGGAGAGGAAGATGCTAGAAGACTTTTACATGGGGTTTGCGACAAAAGGTGAGGGAAGGCTGTAAAAGACTGAAAAGGGGAGAAATATGAAATATTAACAGTTTATGGAAAGGAAATGAAAAGAACTAAAAAACATACAGGATGCAATTAAAGAAGAGGAAAGATAAATAATCATAAAAGGATTTTAATGTCAAAGTAGGAGAGGAAAGAGGAATGATGATAAATGGAATAATAAAGAATAGAACTTCAATGGACAAGAAAATAAATGAAGAAAGCAGAAAATTATTAGAAATGCGCAGAGAGAGTGAAAAATTATGAATGAAAATATGGGGAAAATGAGTAAGAAGAATATATACAGGGTGTATCGCATATGAACCGACACAGAGCAGGAGCATGTTGAGAACCATAAAATATGGCTAAACCTAACCTACCTTTTATACTAAGTTGCACTCTTAAGAAGTGATAGGCCTTCAAAGAGTGAAGTTTTAAATTTCGAAAAAATCAATATTTCAGTACCGATTCGACTTAGGAAAATCAAATTTGGTGGAAGTTCTAGTTGTACCAAATGTAAATAACCGATGATAATTAATATAATATTCAATATAAAATAATTTAAACGGTAAGTAGAGGTAATTAGCCCTTAAAATGTCACGGATTTTTGTAACCTGTTCAAAAATTTAAAAAATTATTATTTGGTCTTATCGATAATTTAATTTAAAAAAATTTTTTATTTTTGTTGTTTTTCAATAAACCTACTGAAATATTGATTTTTTCGAAATTTAAAACTCCATTTTGAAGGCCTATAACTTCTTAAGAGTGCAACTTAGTATAAAAAGTGGGTTAGGTTAAATATAACCATATTTTAGATTCTCAACATGCCCCTGCTCTGTGTCGGTTCTTATGCGATACACCCTGTATACATAGGAGGAAGAGAAAATCAGTCATTGACTATGCGGATACTTATTAAAGAAAGTAGGTATAGAAGATATAAACATTTTTAGGGTAGAGGACAAATAAGAATCAGACCACCACACTTTGGTAGTACATCTGCGTGAAAAAACAAAAAGAAGAAGAAAAGAGAAGTATAGGAATGGAGGACAATATGAACAAAAAACACTAGAAAGATAAAAGATGAAAATGAAAAAAAAAGAAATGAACATATCAAAAGAAGAAGATGTGAAAAATGTAGTAAAGAAAATGAAAAAAAGTAAAAAAATTAAGTATAAAGAAAACATGAAATTGAAAGAAAAAATAAATCAATAATGAAATGGTAGGTGTGAAACAACAAAAAAATGAGAAAAGAGATGAAAATAGGGAAAAAGGCAAACTAGATGTAGAAGAATACAAAAATATTGAAAAAAACTATATAGGAAAACATGAAAGAAGGATTGAAAAAACAGGAAGAATAACAAAAAGAATACAGAAAATATTAAATCAGGGGGGGGGGGACAAGTAAGATGATGAACAAAATATTGTGTGGAACTGCTAGAAGGAAAATCAGAACCACAAATATATAAAAGTGTAAGCAATGAGAAAAACAATAAAAAAGAAATAGAAGTATATAAAGAAGAAGTAGAAGAAGCAATAAGAAAAATTAAAAAGGAAAAACAGAAGTTATAGATGATACTCAAGGAGAACAGTGGAAGTTTACAAGAGAGTAAATGAGGGAAAGATTTAAAAATATTTTTAATAAAATATGGAAAAGTGAACGTTTTCCAGAACATTGAATAAGGCGATAATATGTCCCTTATATAAACCAGGAGAAAATATAGTAATTCAAAACTATAAGAAGTATATGCGTAACAGTGCAGGATACAAAATATATGCAGATTTAAGAAAATTTCTGAAGAAGATGAAGAAAAAGGGTACTATTTGATTAGCAGACTGGGTTTAGAAGTGGAAGGAAAGCAGTTGATAAGATTTACATACTAAAAACAAATAGTCAACAAAGTAATGGTTACTTACTTACAATTATAGATTAGAAATTAATATTAAAGAATTTTTTAAAAAAGATGAGCGTTTAGTAACTTCTTAAAAATAATGGAAGTTCAATATTTAATTTAATTAAATAACAATTATTTTAAAGAATAGTTATAAAAACTACAATAGTTCTACATATCAAAGCACATTGCAAACAATGTACACCACTTCAGTAATTAAAGAGCAAACAATAACATAACCAGTAACACAACATAGTATGACATGGTAACGTTAGTGACGCAGCAAATGCAAGAAATTTTGTACTTTTGTTTGGAATATATTCAAAAAAAATGTTCCAGAAAGTTAGCCATTTGAATTTGATACTGAATGATACTAAAAATATGAATATACTGTATTCCTTCTAGTAAACGCAAAAATGTAGCTAACGCGCAGCTTTTTCTGGTAATGAATAAATAACAATTTTAGTTTCTATGCGATTTTGACCTTGTGAACCAGAGTAACCAATAGCATTACGTATCGGTATCATGGTAATGTTGTTTTGCATATTTTGTTGTACTACTTGTTGGATATTTGGAGATCTTCTTATCCTGAGGTAAAGTTAATAACGGTTTCAAGTGTTAGGTAAACCTTTTCCATCATCTCGTTTATTAATGCAACTAGGACGTCTTTCTATCTCGATTTGTTCTCTAATGAGGCGGTTACATAAATATTTTTCTCTTCCTAGCATTCTTGTATTTTCAAAATCGATTTTATGTCCTGTTTGGTGATGATGTTCAGCTAGAGAATAAGTTAAACATCCTTTTCGGACTGCTAGTTTGTGTTCTTCTCTTCTCGCAGAAATACGTCGATTGGTTTGTCCAACGTAGGAGATGTTACATCCCCTCCGCAAGGAATTTCGTAAATGCCTTGATCTTCTAAAGGAATAATATCTTTAGGGAACGGAGGAAAGACTTAACTTTATTAACAGGTACAGAAACTACTCGTATGTTGTGTTTCTTTAGAATGTTACTTATCTTTCTTCTGTAGTACCTTTCAAGTACGGAATTGATACAGTAAACGTACTCTTATCGTTAACTTCGTCGTCACTTCTTTGTTTCATCCTTTTCGCTTTCATAACATGATGACGTGAAAAACCAGTTTGTTTAAAAGCTTGATTCAGAAGATCATTTCTTCGTGTATATGCTCGCTGTCTGTTAGTCTAGCAGATCTAATTAATAAGGTTTTTTAAACAGAATTTAAATGTTGTGGATGATGATGTGAATTAGCATGTAGGTATCTATTGGTATGAGTTTGTTTTCTATACACTGTATGTCCTAAACTTCCGTCTGGTTTCCTAATTAGTAACACGTCAAGAAAAGGTAGTTTTCCGTTAACTTCTACTTCGGTAGTAAATTTAATTTGTGGATAAATATTATTTAAATAATTTAAAAAAGCTAGTAATGCTTCATTACCATGTGGCCATATGGAGAAGATATCATCAAAACATCGTAACCAAAGTTCTGGTTTGTTGGAAGATTCTTGAATTGCATTTGTTTCAAAGTTATCCATAAATAAATTAGCAATTGCAGGTGAGATAGGTGATCCTATTGGTCCTCCTTTAGTTTGTTTATATTTCTTAGAGTCGTTTAAGAAGTATGTGTTGGTTAAACAATGTTTAGTTAAACGAACAACATCAGGTGTTAACATATGTTTGTTTGCTAGAATATTAAGAGTTTCTTCTATTGGAACTTTAGTAAACAAGGACCAAAAAAAATATCTATAAAATGTGTTGAATTTTTAATATAAGAACTTGAAAGATTCAACAAAAGGTTGAAATATTTTAGCAACATATCCAGCTAACTTTTGTGTTGGTGAATCTATTGGTACTACTAACAATAGGTCTAAGTGGTACCTCATTTTTATGAATTTTGGTAATCCATAAAATTTTGGACATTTAAAGACTTTTCTCTTGGTATTAATTTCTTTTGAATTTCCTTATCGAGTATACATTCCCTTAATTACAGCTTTAGTAGTTTTTTCGAGATACGTTGTAGGATCAGAGTTTATAATTTTGTAAATATGATCTTGTAACAATGTTTCGATTTTTGATTTATAATCTTCAGTATCCATTATTACAGTTGCATTTCCTTTGTCAGCAGGTAGCACAACAATAGAATTTCTTCTTTAGTTCCTTTAACGCTTTCCATTCTTTGTAAGTGACGTTGCGTTTCGGAAGATTAGATTTCTTAAAAATGATGAGAAACTTCTTGTCGTACCGTTTCTGCTTCAACGTTCTCAAATCTTTGACTGCTGCTTCAACCTTTGTTATGATCTCTTCTACTGGAATACGAGAAGGGACAACTGCAAAAATTGAAACCTTTACTAAGAATACTCACAGAATGTTCGTCTAATTCTTTGCTTGAAATATTGTGAACTACATTACGAACATCAGTGTCATTCCTGTTACTCTAATTTTGAAGTTTTGACTGAGACAATCAATTTCTTCAAGCGACTTATATAGGGCTCAAAATTTTTTAGCATGAGTTGTAAGGCTGTGAGGTAGTGGAAACTCCAACATGAAAATCTAAATTTGTTATTTTTCCTAAATGCTGGTTTATATGGTAAATGTCACATAAGTTAACTGCTCGTCAACAGTGATAAGCGACATTAATCAATATATCAGCAAAATACACATTGAAAAAGTTACTGTCAGTGTTTAATCAACTAAACCATTTAAAAATTTGAAGACATAAAAAAATAAGATAACCTTTCAAAGGTAATGCAGATTTTGTGTCTTTACTGATGCTTATTGGATACTGTAAAAAGGCAATGTAAAATCATACAGAAAAAACACATATCTATTAGCGTTATTCTTTTAGATATTGTATAAAAAGGTTATAAAGTAGCAGTGTTCTTGAACCCGCATAGCTTGGTGTATCGTGTTCCAACAGGAAATCTCACTTTTTCAACGTGAAATCTCTTTTTCTCTTTTTTATCGCATTTGCTCATTCCGCTATTGACTAACCAGTTTTATGTTATAGTTAAACAAATATCTTATACCTTTATGTCGCCATCTTAATTTAGATACTTGTTATTGCTTAGAGAGAGAGAGAGAGAGATGAAATAAATAAACGTAAACAATATACATAATCCTTATTACATTTTTGAATTAGTAACGCTATTTTAGATGGTAAATAATTATTTAAAAAACAGTAATATCCGCTTCGAGTAGCGTTTTATGTGCAAAAGTTTTTGTGTGTTTTTGTCATTAAAAATTAAAACTATGGAAAAATGTTTAATGTTACAGGACGAATTCGATAACTATCACGACAACGTCAATTGCTACAACGTTTGATACGTTATATTCGATGATAAAGAATGATTAAAAAAAGCAAAATCTCTCTTCGAATAACGTCTTATGTGCAAAGTTTTTGGTGTTTTGAAATTAAAAATTTAAAGTTGGAGAACGAATTAATTGGTTATAATGCCAATAAGAATGATACATAGAGATTTTGCCTTTAGATAGTTGATAAAAGAATGAGATTTCTCTCATCCCATTGACTAACTTCGCCTTCAATAAAATGATGCGTATATATCGATATCCGTTAAGAGCTCTAAGCATTATCTATGTTTCTGTATGGCACATCGTTATTATTGTATTACAGTGCAAGTGTTTTGTATGATGCTTCAGAAGATCAACATAAACATGTATAGCGTGGTGGCGAAACCGCATAGTCACCCAAAAGAGATATCAGAACGGTAATAAGTTATTTGGAACTCATTTTAGCCTTGTTGTCTTTTCCAAATCATCTAACCATTGTTTTGTAACCTTTATATGCAGATTTGGGCATGAAAATGCGAAATACAACGCTTAATGATTTTGAAAACTTTATAAATCGACAAATAACGCAGTATTTGGAAATTTCATGGCGAATGTAGATAAGTGTACGGATGCAATTGTTGCAATAGCGTCGACAAACCCGCCAAAAAAAAAAGAAACCGGTTAAGCGGTTTTACAACAAGAGTTTGTCAATAAATCCAACAGTTGTTTAAACCTGTTCTACAAACCATGGTTTTAAACCTATTTAAAAAAACAGTGGTTTTAAACCGGTTCCTGTCGATATGTCCTGATCTGGATCCCTGATTAGTGTGAATCGGAATATTATTTCGTGATCAATGTAATAATTATGTTTTTTCACTACTAGCTATCAAACACAGTCATATTAACCTTAATGCAGGTTGTGAAGTTGAAGTTTTAAAGCTACGAGTCAATAAAAATTTTTATTAACCTAGGTCAATAATAAAACAAATTTGGTAGTCCAAAGCCGACTCTGCGTTCTCAGTTAGTTGATAAACATAACCTCACAACTTCAAGCTACACAAAAATTCAAACAATTAAAACAATTTTTAATTTATGAATACAAATAACGTTAGAAAAGTTCAAACACATTAGGTAAGTTAGAAACAATGGCATTACTATCTATTTATAATAATAGTTTATCGAACAATTATTATAGGTCACATTAATTCCCGAAGAACTAGTGATCGAAGAAGTATTAGCTACATTTTGCATTGGAAGGTGCAGTGTTGCACTTTCAACGACACTTTCAACTGCTGTTGATGTTGATGCAGAATTAGACGTAGTGGCACTAATGTACGAAGAAGACTGAATAGGATTTGAAACGAAGGTTCCTTGTAGCATTGACGCAATCCGTTTCTTGTCAGTAAGAGATTGTTCAACATATCCCTCTGCTACCGTAGAGCTTTTCCAGCCTCCTAGGCGTTTCAACGATAAGATATCGCCACCGCTTTCTACTAACATGGTCGCAGAGGTACGTCTTAAGGAATGACCAGAATAACAATCTGCATCTTCTAATTTTAGATATTTGGCAACTACTTTTGGCACATTACTGATAGTATTATGACCTATATTTTGCTTGGTTGGTTTACCACCATGAAATCTTATAAAAATCTTTGCATATCTGAAGTTGGTCGAGTGCCTGCATATTTTAACACTACTTTAAGCCACAGTGGATCAGTTATGACAAAGTTCCGGCTAGTGTCATTTTTACTATTTGGAATGGTTACTACGACAAGATCATTTCCTCGTACATCAACATCTCTGAACATCATTTTCACAAGTTCATCTGTTCTACAAGCCCCTGCTATTCCAACGACCAGAATTGCCTATAGAAAACTAGATTATTCTGTAAATTCTTAACAAAAATTTACTACATTTACCTTTGTAGAAAGAAAAAAGTCATCAGGTGCTTCAGTCAAGAATTTTATAATTTGTTCTCTGGAAAAACAGGTGCCTTTTTGCTTTGTATGATCTGTTTTGCCTTTTTAAAAAGATATAAGTTTTGGATACTTTCCGCAATCAATATTCTCTCGAATTGCAAGGGTAGATTTTAACATTGAAAATGTTGACCATAAAGTAGATGCCTTTTTACATTTGCGTGCTCCTGAAAATATACCAACAGCACGTTTTCTGTTACTGTAGTAACATTTTTGTGTGACACCAATCCTTGAAATCCTTGTATACTTTTAAATATAAATGTTTTGATTTTTCTGGAAGCAATTTATTGTATACTTGTTTTGCAGCTTCATGCAATTCTGAGGAGTACACCCTTCACTTTCATCACTAGACATGATAAAAATATTCGTAAATGAAAATAGTAATTGCAAATTTGAAATTACACTTTTTCAAAATGTCTGATATAAACAAATGAATAGTGATTTCTATTCAAATCAAGACTAACATATTTTTCATAGTTTTACAAAAATTCAAAAATTAAAATACTCTCCAATTAAGTTTAGTAGCTAGTAGTGAAAAAATAGTATATAAACTATGGTAGTGAAGGTCGGGACATAACTTCAGCGGTCGGGCAATAATGACTTACTTCACTACCTAGGTTTATAATATACTATTATTCAAGTTTTCTCTCGCACGTATACGCTACCGTTTAACATTTGTCTATATTTAGAACCAAACAGTTAAATGAACACCACGCATGTACAATGTTTGAATTATGTTGAAGATAACCACATTAAGTTAGAAGCCTGTACATATAATTTTAAATCAACAGTAAAAGAGTATGATCAGATGCCTGTTATATCCTTGATAAAAAAATCAAAAACAGAAGAGGTGGGGCTAAGTTTGACACTTGAGCATCTTTTAGAATTGAGAATATCGAGTGAGATGAATAATTGTTAAATGTTACATATTGGTGGTGGCTGATAATATATGAGCGAAAGAATAACCGTAGTGAGCTATGAAACACATAGGTCTTCATTTTAACAAGAAGAATGTTGTGTGGATTATGATCAAAGACCTTAGCTATACCCAAATAAACAATCTCTACTTGGACTTGTGGGCTGAGTTCTTATCAAATTGTGAAAAACAAGCACGATTGGGCGTGTTAGAACAACGAAGCGGAAAACCGTGTTGATTAGACGAAATATCTTGAAAAAATACTTTGATAAATTATGCTGTATAACAACATTTCGAAAACTTTGGCAAACATTGTTTAATATGCCAATCGGACATAATTGTTGCAATTATTAGGAACATCACTCTTGTGGATGGGGAAATTTTTTTCCTATATTTCAGGAAACCAATGGGTTTTGACAGTGATCTTAAAACAATACATAAGGGTATAGCCAAAATATAAACATAATCGGTTGAAAGAAAGAATCTGATCTAGTTTTGACGTCTGAACACAGAAACTTGTATATCGGCTTATTGTGTTGAACGCAGTGTTTTTGCATATGTATCGTAACTAAACTTTCAGGGAAAACGATATAACTGTTAAACTATGGTTTCAAAACTAACGCATCAGCTCCTAATCTTCATCGTTTCCTGTTGTAAATACCTGTAGAAGTCATTACAACAATTCTAATAGTTTTCTATGGTTTAAATAGAGGCTTGTGAAATTTCCAGTAAATCCTATTAGAAATACTAAATTATTTATACAAGAAAATTTTTGTTTAAACTCTACAAGAAAACCGATAAAAACCCTTAGAAACCATTACAAAAACATGCGACGTACAAAATATTTTACATAAAATCTATAAGAAACCAAGTACAAGCGAATACAAACCGTATAAAACCCGTAAGACTGCACTCGTCCCATTGGGTAATTCATTAACCATGCACCAATAGAACATCGAAGAATATAGCGGCATAATATGACAATATTTGTTAAAATCGCTTAAACATAGTAATACCTTAAAAATTTATAATTTTCGAATTAATATTTACATTACATATGTAAAAAAACGATAAATCCAAAAATTACGAATAAATTTCAAATAAAAACAATCATTTTCATATACAGTGTGTCCAAAATTCGATGCTCACCATTGGTATTTTGGAAACGGTAAGAGTTACAGGGTCGGTTAAATGGAACAATATGGAGGTATTTATCTTACTCTTCAGACCTTCTCTTGTTTTTCCAAAGAAATGCGTTGCCTACTAGATATTGCAAAAAGTGAAAATCGGCATTTTCTTTAAACTTGCGTAGAATCCACACTATTTATCCTATCAAAAATATGTAAATATAAAAGTTGTAGACATTTAGATATTGAATAATATGCGTCATTAAAATATTTTTTGCTTGCATCAGTAGCGAAATATGACCCAAAGTTGTATTTTTTAAATGGAAATGATAATTTATTTTTATACAGTTGAATTACTTGATTTTTCCTTTTCAACAATATAAGGTTCGAGCTATTTATCTTGTGTACTTTAGAAGATATAAAGAAACGTTTCCAAAATACCAATGGTGAGCATCGAATTTTGGACACACTGTATACTTATAAAAGCATAGAAAGAACTTGAAATATAACCTCTCTTTGTCTATAGTTTACATAAACTCCCCAAAACTGAAGAACATCTCAACAAAACAGAAAAAAACACATGCAATACTGCAGACAGATGCACTAATTTACAAGACGATTTTCCTTGGTTCAAGTACAAAGATAGATGCGCTATAAGAAATTATACATTAAAAAACACTTAAAACCAGAAAGATTAGGAACAGTAATAAGCTCAGATATCTATCAACCTTATTATTTTGGATATCGTATAAAGAAGTTATCAAAACATGTTTAATATCGAGGCCAAGATTAGACTAAACTCTTTGTAAACGTCTAGAAAATGATGTTAAAATAGTTTACCTAAAAAATTTAGCCCCTGTGATTGAACATAGTGAAAAGGAAAGGGTGGTTTTATCCCATCTGCAAACTGTCATATTTGTTAAAAACCCTTCCATCGCTGCACGATAACGGTATATATGATCATAATCATGGTCCAGCCATAGTGTTTGAAACCATAATTTTACAAGTTCGTGCTCAATAGCAGCGTTTTTTCACATTTTATCGAATTAATTCTATCCTATAAAAACCTTAGGTATGGCAGGTGATGCAATAGATGTTATTGCGGAAAATAAGGAAAAGTATATCTCATTCTCGAAACAAAATCTGGCTGAAAAAAAATATAAATGGGAAATTACGAAGTAAATATTTGAAAATGAGGTTCTTAGGCCCCGTTACGATTTATGCGCGTCAGTCTTAATCGAAGAATGAATTTAAATGATGATCGATGTTGAGCTATCAAATATTATTTCACAAAACACAATAAATTTGAACTTAAGAAAAAGAAGAGCGTGTTTCCATATTTATTTGTCGGTTCTTTTAATAAACTATGTTGCAAACATCTAGCTTTGCTTGAAGAATTTTATAATGATCCAAAAAAATTTATGCGTACATCAATCGAGAGTTATTATCGTGTGCAAACGCTTTGGAAAACATTTAATATTAGTACCATAGGAGAATACAGCGACTTAGACTTAAAACGGATGTTCTTCTTCTATCTGATGTCTTTGAAGCATTTAGAAGCGAACGTGCAAATAGATATGCCCTAGATCCGGCCAACTTTTTACTGTTCGACTGGTTTGTTGCAGTCTTCCATGTTTTGTCGATTTAGGTCCTTGCTTTTCATTTCTTTATAATTATCGCTGCCCGAGTCTATTATTATTTGCTTAATATATTGTAAGCGTGGTCTTCCTCTTGGGGTTTTTCTAGTTATTTTCCCTTCAATTATTGTTTTTAGTATGCCTTCTCTTCTCAATATGGGGCCTATCATTTCCATTCTTCTTTTCTTTATGTGGTTACAAATATTCCTTGCTTGTTTTATTGTTCTTAGTACTTCTTCATCTGTTTTCCTTTCCGTCCAAGTGATCCCTAATATTCTTCTGAAGCACCACACCTCGAAGGATCTTATATTCTTTTGTTCAGCTTTCCCTATTGTCCGCGATTCACACCCATATAGCGCTAGGCTTCATATGTATGTTTTTGTAAATTGTACTCTTGTGTCTATTGTTAAACCATTCCTGTTTCTTTTCTAAAAAGCTCTCTTGGCCATATTTATTGTGTTTTTTATTTCTTTGGTACATATTCCGTCCTGTGTGATTATGCTTCCTAGGTATTTGAATTCGCTCACGGTTTTTATTGTTTCTCCATTATTTTGGTTGTTCCTTGAGCACTTCATCCCTTTTGTCTTGGTTTTGTTTTTTTTGATGTTATAGCCGTTTTGAAAAACAATGTCCATAGTTTCTATTGCTTGTCTTAATTCTTCTTGTGTTTCCGTGATTAGTGCTATGTTGTCGACGTCACATTTATTAAAAAGAATATTAGAAGCTGAATTAGCCAATGTAGTATTCGGTATTTGAAAGCTATCAACAAATACATGTCAAGTTATTGATATTATCAGCAATCGTTGGAGTTTGTAATAGTAGAGGAGATATCTGAAGGTTCATCAAAACCATATATATCTCTGGGGTTGGCGTAATATATCCGAAAGAATTGTATGATCACCATAATGAATTTTCATTTAGCCGCAAAGACACTTCGTACAGTTGCATCGGCATTAGTTTGTTCGATAGCGGAATATTGCGCTTGTGTGGTTGAAAAGCTATCATCAAAGAAGGGTAAAAAAATAGAGCACAGTCGAATTGTACCATGCCTACTTGTATTGTTGCAAGACTGTTTAAGTACGGCTTTTTCTGAAGTTGAAGAGTGGAAAAAAATGTGCTCTAGAGTTAGTATTTTCAATAAACATCTTATTGATGATTGAACAATATAAACCTCTGGCTTTGATTAAAAAAGAAAAATATGGCCAACAGTAAATCACATAAGAACAGACCATTCAAAACGCAACTCTATGCTGTTTAAATGGGATGCGATTTCTAATCCAAATTGCGTTTGTATAAACGAATCAGAGACCATTGTCCATATTGTGGCGGATTGTCAATTAACAAAGTTTAAAGGACTATTCAAAGTAATACAATACAAATAGTAACATAGGCCTCTAGGCTAATTCTTTATAATTAAAAATGTGATGTGATAATAGTCAATCTATGATTTTGGCCATAATGTCAGTACAAATAGTAACATAGGGCCTCTAAGGCTAAGCACTTCTTTTACATTTAAAAAATTGTAATTGTAATTTTATTGAATGTATGATGGCTTGGTTTAATTAGTGTTGTAAGTTTTGGTAATTTGTATTTGGTTGTATAATATCCCATTTGTTTTAAGTAAGATATATGATGTATAATCCATAATAAAATTGTGAGTCATTTTTATTTTGTTTTTCTGTTGGTTAAATAGCTTTTTTTTTATAATAAAATTGTGTTTAAGTGATCAAGTTAGAAATTGGTAAATAAATGTATACATATTCAAATTAATGTTAAAGTTCAAACGGAACCTTGAGATCATGTATATCCAAAAATTATGATAGGGATTCGGTGATGGTAAGCATTAAAAGTGGAACGTTAACAATTACTTTTATAATTCAGGTTTACCAACATGTTAGAGTATTACTAGTATATATTTGTACTGTAAAAATTAGTTATAAATCTAGTTAGAAATATTCATTAGTTAGGGAATTTTTCTTGTAACACTCTGTATGATGATACTATCATGTACAAACAAAGAAAGGTATATACACAAAGAATGAATTAGAGAGAGAGAAAGATATATTGTGATCCTTCTCAGACAGAGGTGAGTAAGTGAGGTCCCAGAACCGGCTATCTATCTCTACCGGTTTTTGGTGTTTCAGTGTAATGGTGTTAATATTTGCAGAAGTATACAATTATTTAAACCATACAAGCGTCAATTCCAAGAAGTTTAACCATAACTTTAACAAAGATGAGAAGATAGAACACTACGGTGCGCGCCAAAGCTTTAAAGATTGTATAGCCGGCATCTTATGTTGTCTTACGGTATGTGTTTTGTATGTGATAATAGTACAAATCTGATTAGATTTTGACCATAATGTATCAGGTCAAAAGGAGCGTTAGCATAATGCAATAAAAATGACATGTTTATAGTGTTCTGTGCAATTATTTCAGAAACCTATCGTTTCCGAAAAGTGGACAAAAGCCACAAAAATCAGCATGTTTTAAAACGCCATTACAATAAAGAAGCATGCTTTAGAAAAGAATCCGAACAAGGGTTTCATACGAAATTGACGTTAATGAGGGTGAAATCAAATAATTATTTTTATTAAAACCTGTACCTTTGAGAGTTGAGTCAAGACGTAGGAATTTCACAGGGATCGGACGACACAGAAGACACTTTTGGAGAGGATGTGACATCAATCTATAACCGTGCCCTTTTAGTTTGTCGACGTTTCGAGCGGAAAAGTTGGGCCTTTATCAAGGCATGTGAAAGATAATGGTAAAAGTTCTTATCGGAGAATCTTGTAAGCATATACGTTAACACTAATACTAAATCTAAGTGGACTAAATACAATAAATTAACAAAAATAGCGTCACAATGATAAAAAACAAACGTTCTATTCGAACGAAGCAACATGTAAATGTAGCCGAACAAGTTATATGAGAACTGACTCCCCATAAATTTAACACCCAACCATTATTAATATAACTTTTGGTATATTGATTAAGAGTGTTATCGAACAAGATGTTGTCAGATGTATTAAAAACTATGCAACAAACGTCAAAACCAGATTAGATTCTTTCTTTCAACCGGTTATGTTTATATTTCGGCTATACTCTTATGTATTGTTTTAAGATCACTGTCAAAACCCATTGATTTCCTGAAATATAGGAAAAAATTTCCCCATCCACAAGAGTGATGATCCTAATAATTGCAACAATTTTGTCCGATTGGCATATTAAATAATGTTGGCCAAAGTTGTTATACAGCATAATTTATCAAAGTATTTTTCAAGATATTTCGTCTAATCAACACGGTTTTCCGCTTTGTTGTTCTAACACGCCCAATCGTGCTTGTTTTTCACAATTTGAAAAGAACTCAGCCCACAAGTCCAACTAGAGATTGTTTATTTAGGTATGGCTAAGGTCTTTGATCATATTCCACACAACATTCTTCTTGTTAAAATGAAGACCTATGTGTCTCATAGCTCACTACGGTTATTCTTTCACTCATATCTTATCAGCCACCACCAATATGTAACATTTAACAATTATTCATCTCGCTCGATATTCTCCAATTCTAAAGTTGCTCAAGTGTCAAACTTAGCCCCACCTCTTCTGTTTTTGATTTTTTATCAAGGATATAACAGGCATCTGATCATACTCTTTTAACTGTTGACTTAAAATTATATATACAGGCTTCTAACTTAATGTGGTTATCTTCAACATAATTCAAACATTGTACATGCGTGGTGTTCATTTAACTGTTTGGTTCTAAATATAGACAAATGTTAAACGGTGGCGTATACGTCCGAGAGAAAAACTTGATTAAACATAATTATTACATTGATCACGAAATAATATTCCGATTCACACTAATCAGGGATCCAGATCAGGACATATCGACAGGAAACCGGTTTAAAACCATGGTTTGTAGAACAGGTTTAAACAACTGTTGGATTTATTGACAAACTCTTGTTGTAAAACCGCTTAACCGGTTTCTTTTTTTTTTGCGGGGTTTGTCGACACTAGTATGTAATAAACTATTGCATCCGTACACTTATCTACATTCGCCATGAAATTTCCAAATACTGCGTTATTTGTCGATTTATAAAGAATTTTCGAAATCATTAAGCGTTGTATTTTGCATTTTCATGCCCAAATCTGCATATAGAAGGTTACAAAACAATGGTTAGATGATTTGGAAAAGACAACTAGGCTAAAATGAGTTCCAAATAGCCCTTGCTAGAAACTTATTACCGTTCCTGATCTCTCTTTTGGGTGACTATGCGGTTTCGCCACCACGCTCTACATGTTTATGTTGATCTTCTGAAGCATCATACAAAACACTTGCACTGTAATACAATAATAAAGATGTGCCATACGAATTCATAGATAATCCTTAGAGCTCTTAACGGATATCGATATATACGCATCATTTTATAGAAGGCGAAATTAGTTATTTGGGATAGAGATAAATCCCGCTTCTTCTATCAACTATCTAAAAGGCAAAATCTCTATGTATCATACATATTGACATTATCACCAATTAATTCGTTCTCCAACTTTAAATTTTTTTAATGTCAAAAACACCAAAAACTTTGCACATAAAACGTTATTCGAAGAGAATATTACTGATTTTTAATCATTCTTTATCATCGAATATAACGTATCAAACGTTGTGGCAATTGACGTTGTCGTGATAGTTATCGAATTCGTCCTATAATCTTAAACATTTTTCCATAGTTTTAATTTTTAATGACAAAAACACCAAAAACTTTGCACATAAAACGCTACTCAAAGCGGATATTACTGTTTTTTAAATAATTATTTACCATCTAAAATAGCGTTACTAACTAAAAATGTAATTAGTATTATGTATATTGTTTACGTTTATTTATTTCATCTCTCTCTCTCTCTCTCTCTCTAAGCAATAACAAGTATCTAAATTAAGATGGCGACATAAAGGTATAAGATATTTGTTTCAACTATAACATAAAAACTGGTTAGTCAATAGCGGAATGAGCAAATGCGCTAAAAAGAGAGAGAGATTTAAGTTGAAAAAAGTGAGATTTCCTGTTGGAACACGATAGACCAAGCTATGCGGGTTCAAGAACACTGCTACTTTATAACCTTTTTATACAATATCTAAAAGAATAACGCTGATAGATATGTATTTTTTCTGTATGATTTTACATCGCCTTTTTTACAGTATGCAGTAAGTATCAGTAAAGACACAAAATCTGCATACACCTGAAAGGTTATCTTATTTTTTTAATTTCTTCAAATTTTAAATTGTTTAGTTGATTAAACACTGACAGTAACTTTTTCAATGTGTATTTTGCTGATATATTGATTGACGTTCGCTTATCACAGTTGATGAGCTGCAACTTATGTGACATTTACCATATAAAACCAGCATTTTAAGAAAAAATAGCAAATTTAGATTTTCATAGTTGGAGTTCCGACTACCTCACAACCTTACAACTCATGCTAAAAAATTTTTGAGTTAAATAAGTTTAAAAATGCAGTAACGTAACAATTCTTAACAGTGAACTCCTAATAGTAGTTTATATTAATCGGGGCTTCCTAATTAATTACCGGGTCTTCTTGTAGAAATCTGATTTTGAAGGATGAGTCGCCAATCTATAACCATGGTCTTTTAGTTTGCGAACGTTTCGATCGGTAAAGTTAAGTATTTATCGAGGTATGCAAAAGATAATGGTAAACTGGATGACTGTTCTTATCAGAAAATCCTGTAAGTATATACGTTAACTTTAATACCAAATCTAAGTGGGCTAAATACAATAAATTAACAAAAATAACGTCGATTTTTCCATTTTTTATAATTGCTGTAACAATATCTCCACCAAATTCGGTTTCATTTCAGTTAAAATTAATTAATGTTCTTCTTCTATCTGATGTCTTCGTTATTAATTGTATGAAGGTATATCAATTATTACTTTTGTTTTAATATATGTCTTATTAGAATACAATTTGCCATTCGACAACAATTTTTTTCAAAAATACGGAGGTCATCTTGATGCTAAGATTAGAAATAACGCTTCTGGTGAGTAAAATTTACACTTACAAAGGGTTGATTGTAGCGAATATGGTTTTACTAAACCGTTAAGTCGGTACTTTGTTTTTGGAGAATCAGTCTATAAATTACCAACAACAACAATAAAAAACCTATTGACACATGTTTTTAGAGTTATTACAAAAGTTTCGATATTTAAAGTCATGATTGGATTTATTTAACGATTTATCTATATTTTTTCTATAAATGATTGTCTCATCACGTTGACAATTAAATAAACAAAATTAACAATAAACGATGAACAACACACAATTAACCTGAGATAATAATATCTAACATATTTCAAGTTATTACGGTATTTTGTTTAACCAACAGTTTATCTATATTTTGCACCAACAAATCATAACAAACTTGCTATTACATCTAAATAGTCGAATATTAGAAGAATGTATTCGACTATTAAATATTAAACATTTCTTTACAGGGTGTTCAGAATTTGCAAGTTAATTATTAGATCATTTAATATATAAGATTTAAATGGACCACCCTGTATTTTGTTAATTTATAACGCTAACGAAAAAGTCCTCTTTCGAATGGTATAAGAGAAAAATGCGTTCGTAATCTAATCAATTAATGGCGTTTTCAAACACCAGTGTAAAATGAATATACTATAATAGGATATCTTGCTAACACACAGAATGTATTCTTTTTTTTTTCATTACTATCGGAAATAAATTCATTTACCTATATTAATATTCTCAAAAGAAATAATTAGAGGAACATGAGTAATATAGGTAATAATAATTACAGTACTACATAATTTAAAATAGAAATTGAATACTTTACTATGTGTTTAAATCTAAAAATGAAAGGCATAGGAATGTTCTTTCGGTCGTTCATTGTTTTTTTTTTGGTTTGCTACAGTTTTACACTTTTTAAATAAGATTATTTCTATACATATCATTTAATTTTCAACGCGTTCATGCGTTTAATCTATGAGAATCAATATTATATTCAATGAATTGAAAATTTTTACTTAAATCTTATTTTAAACGTGTCAGATAAACAGGTGCGCGTCTTCAACCCTATCGTCTTAAGTCCTATACGAAGGGATCGATTTTTTACCCGAACTACATTCCTTCTATTGTATTCCCACATTCTATACCGTACACGTTTAATTTTTTTTTAAACATTTAAGGTCAATTCTTATTTTACATACCATTACGAGGATCCAAAATACATAATAATTGAACAATCACTCATTAAGTGTAAGTAGCGGTTTTAATTAACAATTATACAATTACATACGCGCTATCTTGGGCGGGCAAGATTTCTGGGAAGAAGAATACTTAAATTATTAGGAGTACTTAGGCTTTTAATTATTGCAATTGAAGTGAAGTCATGTCTTGGATGGGGATCTTGGAGATCGCCATCTTGGCAAGTACATGTGGTGGTAATGCTGGAAGGGGGAGGTTGACCCGCAAGTAAAGTACTTACACCCTAATCGTAAGTACATGTACAAAGTCTCTAAGTTCGCGCATTGAAAGTGGTGTCAAACTCTTACGCGTGGTGGTGGAAATGCTGGTGGTGGAAAGGATTGAGTACTTGCTGTAATTACAATCTACAGAGCATCTAGTTACGCGCAATTGCGTAATTGAAAAATGTACTAAGCATGCAGGTACAGCATGTACACTCATGAAATTTGAAACTTGGACACCACAATTTCTGTAAACAAAAGTTTGCACATTGTGAAGCGGGCTTAAGGGTATCATTTACAATTCTAACAGCAGGTAGTCTCAGCAGGGGTTATCTTATAGAAGGACTGTAGAATGAATCATTACACTAAGCACGTTTTAGAAAATAGGTAATTTACGTTGCTTAATTTTTTTTTTTAAAGAATATATTTGAAGGTATCGCTAATTAAACACCATAGCTCGATTAATTATCGAATCAAAATTTTGTTTAGGAAATGTTTACAAAATAAAATTAGAAATAATTTTGATTTAAAAAACGTCTACAAGCAATAACTTTTAAATTAAATCAAAAACTAAACATGGTTATTTGGGTTGACTGATTATTACTTATTTTTAAATAAATCTAACCTACTAATTATTGTAAGTTATTAAAAAAATCATTAAACTCTCTATTCATAATATTTAGTCCTTACAAAATGTATATTTTATGACGTTTCATTTTTTCTGTAGTTAATATAAAAAGTGAAAATAAAAAACTAAGGCAATTCTTATTGTCAACGTATATATTTAGTTTTTTGACGTTTTTTTTTAAATAAAGGTATTACTATATAAATAAATATAAGAAATCAATAATGGGTGTGACCTCCATTATTATTGATACATTCTTGGAGGCGTCTGCTGATTGACGCTATCAACTTGATGGCCATTATGATCTTCTTGACATATCCACTTGTTTAAATTTCAATGGATATTATGTGGACTGTAATTATTTGCTGATTAGTATGATCCGGACTGTAATCTTTTTACTACAATTAGAAGGAACTTTGCGAAGAACATTTTTTTTATTTTTATTTGACTAACTAGTAATTTTTGTACTAACAAATTCTACCGATTAAATCTATTGTGTGGTTGTTAGAATTACAGATATTTTGTAATTTATAGATTAACATGAATTAATTTGAGTATGGTGTAAATGGATTTCATAGCGCTCAATGTAATAGGAACTAAAATTTACCAGGAACCTATCAAGACGTCTGGATTTCTTATGGAAGGTGCGAATGTTCCGAACAAAAACTTAGGGTTCTGGTAAAGACGACATTTGCAGCCTAAAGTAGGTGCTTTTTAATCTGGTCACTGACCTGGAAAAAACACCCACTTTAGAGTGTGAAACATCGTCTCTACCAGAACCCTAAGTTTTCTTTCAGAACATTCATTCGCAACTTCCGTAACAAGTCCAGACGTCTTGATACGTTTCTGGCAAACATTTTTAGTATGAATGTTAATTTATAGTTGTCCCGTCATAATATAAAGTAAATTATAGTGGGCTTTGGATAAGGTTACTGTCGGAATCTTGCAGTTGTTCCGCATTTGGTAATCATTTTCTTTTATTGAGTCTGTGTTATAGGCTGTTGAAATATGTGTACGTTACCATGACTTATTCACAACAAGAAAAAGAGAGATTAGAAATGATATTAAGGCAGTGACTCCTAATATATCGCAAAATGTAAAACGTCCATTCGACAAAAAAATGGTCATCACGTAGAACATTTACCTACTATAGTTTTAGTTAAATTATTGCATTACTTACATGAACAAAATGAAGTTTTGGTACGGTATTTAATTGAAGGAATCGTATAGACAAAATACCTAAATAAGTTAAAAACTTGAAGATTTGAGTAGATAAAACGATTATAAAAATTAAAAACCAGTTAAATAAGCTATATGATAAGTTTATAAAATACAGGGTGTTCTATTTAAAAAAAGTCAATTATAATAGCGAGAATGTTTGACTAATTGAACTATAAATTATAAACACTCTGTAACAAGATTTTCATTAATCAATCAATAAATTGACTAAGGGAACGGTCTCTTATTCAAACCAAAGAGTAAATTTATTATATTTATTA
>JALBCR010003136.1:0-47831 GCA_030710515.1 Abscondita cerata
TTATAAATATTAGATTTAAGGCCTCTAAGGATAGACGTCATAGAGTTCGTAAAATTCGTACTTCGGTTCAAAACTTTTGACATAGATATAATCATTACATTGGCAACTAAAGACGAGCTCGTTTTTTAATAAGTCAGATTTAGCTATATAATTTGTCCTACGCATCAATTTTTTGAAAAGTTTACCATCTTTTAATAAAACGGTATTTTATCGCCACAAACTATGTGCAATTTATGCCAAACGGTACACTAAAATGAAAAAATAAATGCGTGGGAGAAATTGTTTTGATTGCTGAATCAAATAAGATAGCGGACTTTGCTGCAACTTATTTACTATTTCTTCAATTAATGTCAAAAGTCGAAAGTAAAAAAAATTGAACCATTTATTTCGACGATTTTTCTGTGTATAGACAACCCAACAGTCGCATTTACCTAAAGGCAAATTTCAGGTAGTCAAACCCTTAGCATTGTTAACGGATTACGGGTGTTTTCGCATTTTACTTAAAGTATAACAATGCCTAATCTTATAAGCAGTCAAGACTGTTTTGGATAAATTAGTAAGCATTGAAAATCTTATTTTGATACTGATATCTTTGTGACACTACAAAAGTACGATTAATTATATATAGATACTTATGATAGGTACCTAAATTTGAATGAAATGTTCTATTCGCAAACTTCAAGCTTGTTACTCAATAATCAAATCATTCACTTGTTTAATAATAATACAGTTTATTTTAAAAATTTATAACATTTGATGTATAATTTATTCACAAATAATTACTTTCGGGTTTAAAAAGTAGTTCTAGTTAGCTCGAAAATACTTTTAATTCATACTGCATTGTAGAGCCTACGTTTCTAAACGCAATTTTAGTCTAAGGAACGGATCACCAATAAAACGAACCGAAAATAAACCTAGTGTTATGATGAGAGGTAAATCAGATATTATGGAACAACGGCTAAATAGTAAAAAACTTAATCAGAGAATCATAATATTAACAGATATTAATAAAATAATAAAAGAACAAGTGCTGCGAAACTGGAAGGCAGACACAGTATACCAATACATAAATCAACGAGTATACATAATTGAGAAAATTATAGAAAAATAACCATTTTTAGCGCAGTATCCAAAATTTATGAACGTTTTAGATAACAAAATCCAAAATAGAATTAGAAATAGACGAATCAAAGTGTTTCAGGAAAGGAAAGAAAGTCGATGTCTACATATTATGATTATAAAACAAAATTACTATTGAGATAAAAAGAGGACTCAAATTCATCTGACATTTATGGTTGTAGAAATAGCTTTCGATAACGTGACAAGGCAAGTTATATAATTACGTAAAAATATGTATCAAGTGCGCACACATATCAGTAGCTAGGTTAGATCAAAAATCACAAAATCCAAACAATTTTTAGCGTAACCCAACATCATACTAGATACGTCACGAAATGAATATAAGATAAATCAAAAACTAAATAATAAAGCATTAGCACTAATCAATAATTTTAAATACTTTGGTGTAACAGTACATAAAAAACCAAAAATAAAATAAATTAACAAATAGAAGGTATTGTAGATACTTTAGAAAGTTCATTTGGAATAAAGAAATTTCAACAAAAACGAAACTGACGGCGTACAGAACAGTAATCAAAGTTTTTATCATTTAGATGTGAAAATGAAAGTGTGAGAAAACTATGAAAAAACTCATCGAGCGACCAAGAAGCAAAATGCAAAATATCTAAGTGAATAATTCAGATTACAAATGCTGAAATAAGACAAGAATTATAGAAATACGTCTATATAACGGAGTATATACAGATGTTACAATTGTACGATGGTTCAGACATTTAAGTAACATTAGGAAACAGCAAAAACATCTATAAAATCATCATAAAATCAAAAAACAAAAAAAGATGTGAGATGGAAAAATAGAGGAAAACCTATATAAGAGAAATAATAAAACATGAACGGAATAGATAAACGTCAGAACACAAACAATTGTACAAAATATACCTGATACAAAAAGTTAATAAAATATGAAATTATGTTATATAAATTGTTCTTATATTTTGTTGTCGACACCTTCTTGAGTCGATGATTTCTGGAAGCAATGACTTTAAATAGAATTCCATCAACTTGCTTTTCATTTTTGCTCCCAGAATTGGTCGTCTCTAAAATTAATAGTAATTGTACTCATTCATATAGTGCCTACCTTACCTTGAAATTTTTTCCACATGTAATCCACCTCTTGTGAATATTACGAAATAACAAAATTGTCTTTTAGTTATATGTAGGGCTCCCTGAATTTGGTAATGGTAATTATGGTTTTTTTAACTTTATTTCATTATTTTCATTTATGCAATAATCAATTTTCCGTTGCAGCACAGCCTCAAATGGTGTCAATTCTCCACTTTTATTTGAAGATTTTACCTCAATAATGGCATAGTCTTCAATTAAACCATCGGGAGAACAGGCTAAATATGGTATATCTTCATCGATTACTAGTCCACTTCTTATCACGGTTTTTCCGTTTGTTGTTCGAATAACATAATAGCCCTATGTTCCATTTCTAAGCCGAACCTAGTAGAATCATTGCCTATAAAAGTAGAATATAACAATGACGAGACAGTCTTAGCGGTAGATGTAGTCTTCTTTAATTTACAAATTTTTCCAAAGGAAGAAGCAGTAACTCTTTTTTCTTTCCAGTATCCACATTTCACTATTAGATTGAGAAATTGTATTATTAAAAATACTTTCTTTATTAGCAATTTTAGGTCATTTAGAAATAGTTTCGATTTTTCTTCATATACGTCGTCTGCCATGTCAGCGGTATTAGATACTTCAAGACCGTAATCTTTATCTGCCGTGGCAAAACTTTCTTTTGGCCTGTTTTCCTGTTAAAACGTAATTTAAGATAATTATAAGTAAAACTATTCTCATGAAAGATGTATACATCTATCATACTTTTTATCTTTAGCCGAAGGTTTTATATAGTAAAATTTACATATGTTGTTAACTTTTGTTATGCTAAGAGTATTGAATAAATTTAATTTTGAAATAATCAATGACTATAACATTTTTGGTTTTACTTTCTTGTTCAAAACAAATATTAAAATTAACAGAGTTATGGTGCCAGACAATATTTAACTTTTTCAATTACAATAACTTAACTTTGAATGCAAGGCCGTAGACAAATAAAACTCACTGTATACTTACTTGATTTAGAGACTACAGACAACTTTTGTCTATTATTACTGAATTTTTGAAGATAGTGCCCGGGTTCATTAAACAAATGTACATGTACAGTACATAAAAAGTCTCCACGTGTATTATACGAAATCGCTGCAGCTTTACATCTCATTTCGTAGGATCCTTTCAATGAAAAGTTTAATCGTTTTCCACCCACAAATTTTGCAACGATTGAGTTGTAAGTTTCGGCAGCATTCGTATCAATATCATGCAAGAGACTCACTGCATTATTTGCAAGTCGTAAGTTTATATTGCGTATAATATCGAATAAGCCACTACTTTTTAACTCTGGTACCATGTTTTCCTAGAAATAATAATGTAATAACGTTTCTGCATATATTGAAAACAAAATAATACTTCTGCGTTTTCTGTTTTGGTACAAAAGTAGATTTCACAAGAGGAATGATCCCCAAATATGTGATTTGGTCCATTTATTATGTCCTTTTTAGCAAATTAGCTTTGTTGGAAAATGAGTCACTACTTTTTTCTGTGCGCGATTGCTTTAGTCACTGCATTTCTAAATCTTCCCAATGTGTCGCTATTGGTAACCCGTTTTCTAAGCGCTATAGGTAATGTCGAGTCCTTGGCTAACTCGTGCAGTTTATTTAAATAATTTCGAGCAAATGATTTCGACATTCAATTTTTCAATTATAAATGTTGGACCATAAGGAGCCAATTCAGTTAGTTTTCGGTAGACACTACTGTCGCCGTCTCCAATCAGCCTGCCATAAACTACATTGTGCATATCTATTGATTTTCGAAAACCGTCACCAATAATTGCAGCTTCCATGGAAGTGGAACTCTGTTTCCAATTCGAATAACAGTCATGCTCTGATGGATTTTTAGATCTTGAGCAGACGTAACAATATTTATTTTTACGCCAACATATAAAATTTTCTTCGTTCTTGCACCAATTATGCAAGCCTAAAATTTAAACAAGAAAAGTATAAGAACTGACGCTTCCACTGACGGAGTCATTTTTAATTTTAGTAATCTACCCTGAAATGTTTGTTTGCTTCAAGTTTCTAGCCCTAATGATCCCCTTACGATATGTGGCAAAACGTTGGCAACTACGGTTACCATTTCGACACGTTCCAATCGCGAAAAAGTTTTTGTTTCAACAAAAAAGTAGGTGTTCATTATAATATTTTATAATTTTCAATAATTTTGAAAATGCGTGTCGTACTTGAGGATATTTTTTGTTTCCTACAATAAACAGTGACTAATTAACTAAGTCAACCAATTACGGTATATCGTTTTAGAAATTTCCTATATTCAACACATAACTTATAGCCAACATCTCTAAGAAGTCATTGCAAAATGTCAAATACTCACAACTCCAGATAATGCGTTGTAATTGGTCCTGTATGAACGTTTACTCCATGCACCATCAACAATAACTGCTATAATTGGTATTCCGTCTTTTGTGGGATCTCCAGATTCTACTGCCAATTGTCTTTCTTCTTCTCCAGCTTTTTTCATCAATTGTTGAGTATTTTCTTCCACTGACAATGACAATTTTGAATGGTATTTGGAATATGTTTTATTAGACATGTTGGGAATATCAAGGGATGCCAAAAATTCGGACATTTGACTATAGCCTATTCCGATTGCGATTCCACCAGCAACTCCAGCCAGATTTACATTTTGTTCAGCCGATTCTGTACGCACTGTTTCTATTTTTTTACACATGTTACACTCAAATGTAAATGTGCTACTCAAACCTTCAATTTTTTCGGATATGAGATTTAAATCAAAATATGAGCAACCAAACCCTATAACGAAATTAGTCTATTCCTGTAGAACTAAATGAAATGGATAATTTTACCTTCGTGCCGGACTGCTTTCAAACTGTTTAAAAAGTAACTAATATTTACAATTCTTCTTCCACTAATTTGTAATGGTTTAGCATGAAACGCACTATTTTCACAATCAAGATCACTGTTGGAGCTTTCATTGATTATATAATCATCGGTATCCTGTGTATTATTTTGAAGACGTTCATTTTCCTCATAATCGCTATTATCTATGTTTAGTATATCACAATCACTAGAACTACTTAAAATTACATTTTCATCAGAGTCACTATTTATTACTAAATTAATATTCGCATCTGTTGGCGTCATATTATGATTGTTTTCCTCCGAATCACAAGCTGCAACATAATTTTTGTTCCAGTTTCTAAAACACTTTTCCACCTCCTATAAAAGTGATTACAATATTGAATTTAATACTATTTCAATAATGTAGGTTACTTACTTGAGAGCAATTTGTCGTAGATGCACTCTTTTATTTTTACGCGGTCTCGATAGTCTTAGTTTTGCTTTTGTCATTTTAAATGCTTTAACAATAACGAACAAAAACACAATCACGTACACTACGAAAGTAGTAGATACAAAATTCAGTATTATATGAACTATAAACAGTAACGATAGTGATAGTAGAGTCGAATTTTATCACCTTTATAAACTGACTCTTTACAGTGAAGTAACTACTTTTGGCTAGTGTCTCTAAAAATTTGTTAATTTACCACCATTGTGCCATTAGTTATTTTTTTGTAAACATGTCAATTTCAAACCTAAATGTGAATATTTTACCTAGAGGATTATCTTTCGTAAAGCTCACCGCGTTCAGCAGGTAAATTTCATACGCTTTGAAGCATTGTTCCTTTTCATCATTTACGAAAATACATACCAGCTAGGATAATAATAAACAAATACTAAATGATCTTATTTTCTTATACTTCTGTGATAGTAGGTATCATCATAGCAGCCTTACGTCTTATTTGCATTTAAATTAGTTAATCTTGTGTTTTGCGTAATTAAATGTTTGAAAAGCGCTAATCAAAAATTGATTTAAAAATGTGTATGTTTTAATGAATTAAAGTCATTTCTACAATATCGTCAAACAAAATCGTGTATAAGTAACAAGATGTTAAATAGCATAGGAAAAAATTGTTTTATACTAAAAATTATGACATTTTAAATGCCTAAAAGGATAATTCTCTTATACCTTTGAGGTCGAAATACGACAATAGAACAGTTGGGTATAATCCGATTATAGTGTTCTTTAGGTGTGTAAAGAATCTTGACGTCATCGGCATGTAAATTGTACTTTGGGTAGTCTATTTATGCAGGCGCATTTACGAAAACGAACATCTCTCCTTAGGGGCCTTAAGAAAGAAAGCAAAGGAGTTTAAAATTGTTAGCAAATGGATATGAATTTTAAAGTACATAAGATTACCAATTCATTTATTTATTTATTTTGTTCAAGCTTAAGACATTATGTGCATGTATATCTTTAATAGTAATTCAACGAACAGTGTTTTAATAGAAGCTATTATTAAAAGATCGAAAAGAGATTGAAAAATATTTTTCCACTACTAGCTGTGAAGTGGACAATTATTACGTCTCCTAGCGAACTGAAGTTGAATTTCTCTATTAGTGGTTAATAATTATTTCTATTGTTGACCTAGGTTAATAATGGACAAATTCCAAATTTTGAGAATCTAAGAATAGTTGTTTAACAAAAAACAAGTGAAACATAATTTTGTATATCAGGTGATTATTATCTTTAACTTATTTGCTGCTTAAAATTACCTAACACGATAAAATTAATTGAATAAAAAAATGTCATTAGTTTAAGGGGCTACTGCCCCTCGCGAAATAGACTGGTGCTAAGGCAATAATGACAAACTTCACCACCTTGGTGTATAATATAATATAATTATTATAGGTATATATACAGGGTGTTTCCTAAGTAATCTAAAATATTATATGGGGCGCTTCGTCACTCAATTTTAAGACAGAAAAGTTCATATAAACATGTGTGATAAATCTTGTCGTTAATGAGATACAGGGTGTTTTATTATTTTATTAAATGCAACAACATGTGTTAAACATAAAGGAAAAATACTATATTTCAGAGCATGTGTTCAAAATGTCCACTTGCAGCTAAAATGCAAGCATCTGCTCGATGTCTAATTGATTGCCGAATACGTTCGAAGATACCAGGATTGTTACGAATAACATTACAGCCTTGTATATACGATTTTGAAGATCTTGTACGTTTAATATCGGGGTTGTGTAAATGAGCGATTTTAAATATCCCCACACACAAAAATCCAGAAATTATGTCCCGGTAATCTAGGGGGCCACGGGTGTGGAGATCCTCGTCCGATCCAATGGTCTGGAAAAACGTTATTTAAAACTCGCGAACAATCACTGAAAAATGTGGAGGACTCCATCATGCATGAACCACATGCGCCTTCTAATAATAAAGGTACATCTTCTAAAAGAACTGTAGAAGTTCATTTTCTAGAAAATGAAGGCATGTCTCACCGGTCAACCGTGCAGGAAGGAAAAATGGTCCTATTAAATAATCTTCGATGATGCCAAGCCAAACATTGTTGACCGAAAATGTTTATTTGAAATCGTTTACAATTATGGCATGTGGTTACATCTGCCCATTATGTGTGTCATTTTTTCGAAAACCAGTAGCGTCACCAGGAAAAATTAATTTCAAATACAATCAGAGCTGATTTATTATAAACAATTTAACACCCTGTATCTCATTAACGACAACACTTTTCACACATGTTTATATGAACTTTTCGTCTTAAAATTGGTAACGAAACGCCCCATATAATATTTTAGATTACTTACAGAAACACCCTGTATATATATAAACGATAAGTTTTTCGACATCTAGTGTCGACTCGTGAAAGCATTCACGTACGTAAATGTTAGCAACTTTGCCGACAGGTATGTAAAGCAGTTACATAGTCGATTCTTCAATAATTATAGCCAACCTAACAGTTGGCAAGTATAAAAATTTCGAATCTCCTGCAGTAAAGTACGCAAGAGGTTGTACCAACACCACCGAGAACTTCAAGGCCTATTGACGACAAAGGTAGGAGTGTGTGACGTCAGCATAAGTAGTCATAACCCTGTAATCATAACGCAACGAGCGCGTATGTAACAAACTTGTATTTTAACCTCAATTCCAGTGTTTTAGTTTTGTTTTATTATTTTGTATCATGCCGTTTCGGTGTTGTGCGCCAAATTGTAAGGAAATTACCCTTGTGGTCCTAAAGTAAGCCTTTTTAACTTTCCAAACGACAAAAATTTGATTTCGCGATGGGTGCAAGGTATTAAACGGCAAGAGAAAATGGTAAACTTTTACTCCAACTCCTTCTTCCAAGGTAAGAATAATACTCTTAATAAAAATAACTCGAGTTACAACTTGTAGGTGTGTGAATTGCATTTTCACGAGGAGGATATTCTGCGGTTCACAACCTTTGTTGACAAAACAACAGGAAAGATTTTGAGGGCTCCTCTTAAATATCCACGACTTCCATCAGGTAAAACTTTATGGTAACTTTATTGATGTTATACATAGTAATTATAATTGTTAAGGTGCTGTTCCTTTTCGGGTCCTCAATACATCTGCATCTAATGCACAGAAGGAAGTACCTCGAAGAGAGGAGCCAATGCAGAAAAAGCACGTCTAGATTCTGAACGTCTCACCAAAGTGATTGCTGCAAGCCTGGAATCTTATGAGAAGGAGCAGAAACTTAATCATTTTCAATGTTTGGAGGAACTAACGATAAAATTGAAAAATCGTGATATCAAAAAGGGTTGGACATTATTTGTACAAGAGTTGAGTATTTCTTTAATTCTGCTTAAAGTTGAGCCTCATCCTGTTGTAATCTGCTCTGTAACAATAACCAGAGATTTAAATGTTTTGGTTTATGACACTAATGTACAGTTAAAGTTTATCTGTGGAGAAAAATTCCAGAGAAAGTAAATAATATAAATCAAATAGATAATTTAGTTGAAAATTGCCACAAACAATTTTTCAGTAGCGATTTTGACAAGAAAATGTAGTTGCTCCATTGATTTTATCTATACAGACTCACTTGGATTTATTAAGTGAACATTTACCTAATTATGAAAGCACTATTATGTTATTAAAACAACAAATTTCATTTTTAAACGTGTGTAACACTCAAACACGATATTCAGCAGATTTTCTAGTTTTTGTAGTTTGCTTCATTCAATTTCCCCCATGCTTATAATTTTTTGAGAAGTTCAATTATTTACGATTTCCTTGTCGTTCTAGTATCAAATCTTATACAAATAACTTGGCAACTAATCCTGTTGTGGAACAAAACACTTTTTGCGATATATCACTTCAAAGTGTAGTCTCTTAAGTTCACAAGATAAATCCGTTATTTTGCTTATGGATGAAGTGCATTTAAAACCTGACTTAGACTATAAAGGCGGTGAAATTGTTGGAGCTGCTTTTAATGGTGTAGAAAATGCTTCAAGTGCATTTGTATTTATGATTAACAGCTTGAAATCTTCATATAAAGATGTAGTCCACATTTTACCAGTAAAAAAATAGATGCAATAACTTTACATCCATTTGTCGTTAATATTATTAAAGGTTTAGAAAATATCGGATTCGAAGTGATGGGACTTGTAACAGATAATCACTCGATAAACAGAAAATGCTTGTCGTTATTTTCGAATCCTCCTGAACTTAAAAATATATATCCTCATCCATACGACAGCATTCGACCATTTTTTGTTGGTTTGATAGCGTTCATATTCTTAAATGCCTTAGAAATAACTGGATCAATGAGAAAAACCAAGAATTGTTTTGTCCTGATTTTCAGACCATACGTTACTATTAACAGCATCTTTCAGTGCTTTGAAAGAGATGCATTCACTTGAAAAAAAACAGTCTAATAAAGTATGGATTCGGTTTAAGTCTTAAAGCATTATATCCAACTCCCAATGAGAGACAAAACGTCAACTTGGCATTAAAAATTTTTAATTCTAACAATGTGGTTGCATTATCAAATTAGGTCCACAAAAATTTTACATCTTGGAAGGATACCAGCAGTTTTATTGAAATCATATGCAAATGGTGGGATATTGTAAATGTTAAAACACCATTTAAAGGCGCACGGCTTCGCAATAATTTTCAAAACCCTATTACTGCTGACTCACATGATATTTTAGATTTTCTAAATTCTTTTTTGAGTTGGTTGCAGCGCTGGAACACTTTAGCATTGCATGATAAAACTCGTAGTGGTAAATTGACTTCAGAAACTTATTGCGCTATTAAATTTACTACAGAGGGTTTAATAAAATTTTCTGATTATTGGATTAGAGAAAAGGGAAATGCGTATTTTCTTCCAGGTAAAATTCAGACCGATAATTTAGAAGAACGCTTTGGTAAATACCGACAGTTAGCAGGAGCTCAGTATCATGTGTCTCTCAGACAAATTTATGAATCTGAGGCAAAATTAAGAATGCAAAGTGTATTGCCTTTGATTTTAAAATCTGCTACGTATGGTCCTGTAACTTTAGAACCTAAAAAATTAGCAACAATAATTGCTGACGTGCTAAACACTGCCGATTCAGATGTCTTAGAGTTCGATATCGATTTTGATTTACCACCAAGATTAGTCAATTAACAGTAGATGATGGTGATATCGAATCTGTACAAACGTGGCCTATAATTACATTCATAGCTGGTTATTGTTCATTTGTTTGCATTAAAAAGTTTAAATGCCAGTACTGTGAAACCTTCTTGATTTCGAGAAAAGGTGATCTTGTTTTTGAAGATAATAATGAAATACCAACTAATTTTATTACTACAAAAATAGAGGTGGGCTGCAATATCCTAGTTATGATGTAGTACGCTGTTTTCTGTGATTTATATTCTTATGACAAAATTAATATCAAGAGAATATGAAAAAGATTTCTTGGCATTAAATCAACACAGGAATATAATTGCAAAATTAGGTTTACCAATTTTGAAAGTCTGGACATTTTTAGGTCATAAATGTACTAAACACAATAAATCTATAATACTTAAACGAATATTAATTTGTAGTATAAATACGTTGCTAAACAATTATGTTAGAAACAAAAATGATGTAATTGTTAGAAAAATAAGCCTCAGTGTAAAAGGTTAAAACCTAATTAATAATTTTTATATTAACATTGTTAAATATTATATGTATAATAAATCTATAAAATACAAAACAGGAGCAATTTTTACCATTTGATTAGACTTTACTTGAATTAAACTCTTTTAAGCAGAGACCATTTACTTTTAGCGTTTGTAATTTGTATGCGCTTCTGCGTAAAAACATGACTACTAGTGGTGACTCATACATCTCGTCAATAGGCCTTGAAGTTCTCGGTGGTGTTGGTTGTACACGTCATTTGACAACTGCCACCCAAATTAAAAAAAAAATCGAAAAATTCTAAAGAGAAAAAACCGATTTTACGTCTTATATGTATCGATTTTCCATAATATTAAAGAACCCTTGAATATGATCAATCTTTTGGTCTGTTTTCTGAAAATTAAATGAATATTTTTTAGCTTGTTTTACATAAGTTGTACCTGGTGGCCAACTAAGAATGGATAAGTAAATCTACTACGTGAAATCGCGGAAAATTATTTTCAAGTTTGTAAAATGGCCGCTAGGAGGCGAAACTGTTATGGCCGATCATATAATTGGTTCTTTCTCCAAAATATAAATATAAATATATTTTAAACATTGCCGTAGTAAAGACTGCAAAATTTCTGATTTGTTTTGCTTAGAATATTTTACTCTCTCTTATAAAATGTAGTGGTAGGGGAACGTCAAACAAGTTTTTATTTAAATGGAAATAACTTCGGTATAAGTTAACAGAATTGAACAAACTAGGTCTCGTTTAAAGAGCTCTTCTTACTTAATAATATGCTGTATAAAGATAGTCCGAATAAATTTTGACGTAATAGCTAGAGGGCGCTCTTTAACATTACAACAATTATTGCGCATTATCATGAGATTTTGAATAGCACCCTATGTATTTTTACACAGTTAAATAGAGGACAAAATTGCTAAATAGTCGGTGCAAACCGCAACTTCCTATCTTTTTTGAAACCGAAGATATCAATAAAACAAATGTTTCACCGCTGACTATTTACATATTTTACGCGTGAAACAAATTTAAATTAGTTGAAACAATTTAATTAATGCCGTCCTAAATATTCAAACTGCCGTCCATCGTTTTCGATGCACTTACGCATCCTTTCCCGCGTAGACCAAACTGCACTCTCTAGTTCAGCTACTGAAATAGTTTGCATACAGTCCCTTATTCGTCCAATCATGTTATGACGTGTAGTGGGTCCGGTTGCAAAAACTATATCTTTTACTCGACCCCATAAATAAAAATCCAGGCATGTTAAATCCGGTGATCTAGCCGGCCATGGAAAAATGCTGCCGCGTCCTATCCATCTACCAGGGTAATTGGCATCTAAAAATTGATAAACATTTACTGCGAAGTGGGCTGGACAGCTATCGTGCTGGAACAGCGTTTGTCTTCGAATTTCTAGGGGCACTTCCTCTAGCAGAATCGGCAATTGCTCTGTTAAAAACTGTAGGTAATTGTGGCCATTTAGTTGGTTATTAAAAATACCAATTTACAGACCAATGACCTTGGTGCTGAACTTCTTGCATTCAGTGCGAATTCGTTCTTGATCAATAGTGCATATTATAGACATTTACACTGCCATTACTATGAAAGGTGGCCTCATCTGTCCACAATATACGTGATAGAATTTGGGGATCGTCTGCCATCATACCCAAGAGCCAGTGGCAATGGTCTAGTCTTCGATCAAAATCTGCAGCAGTCAATGCCTGAAGTGATATAGATGTAACCTGAAAGATGTAAGATGATCACTACTGATTCAACAGTAGGATAAGTATTAAGTAAACCTTTGTAAGTTTCAACATTGAAGATTCGCTTACCTGTGTTCTTTGAGAATGTTTTGAACGGTAGATCGAGTTACTCCCAGATCCTGTGCAATACTTCTAGTACTTAGGTGTGGATTAAACTGCACATAAGCTAAAACATTAATAATGTTCTCTTCGGTACGTCTCCTGTGTTGTCTACGGTATAGGGGAACATGGACGCTTCCAGTTGTTTGTAAACGATGGATAACTCGCAGAAAAACTTTTTACTCGGGTGCCGTCTATCGGGATATTGCTGCGCATATACCCTTTCAGCAACTGTAGCATTTCTCATGCATTCAAAATAGACACCTATCATGTCAAATAACTCTTCGTTGGTATAAAGCATTTTGTAACACTTAACAGCACAGCACTATCTAATACTAATACCAACAACACTAACGTAACACAAACAACAACAAGTAAACTCAAACTACACGAAAAACTCAAACAATCACACGCAATAACAAAATCGAGAACAAGCTTTGAAAAATAGCAACTAAATGATATTGACATGAAATTCAATTGTTCCAATATTTTGACGTATTGCTTCAATTTTGTCTCACAGCCTACTAATTTTATGAGGAGTGCCTTCGCTAAGAACTGATTATTACTTACCATTTTATTCAATTTTTTTGCATACATTGTCGGTTTTAGATGCTTAAGTGCACCGAAAACGATAAACGACTGTTTGAACATTTAGGGCGGCATTAATTAAATGGTTTCAATTAATTTAAATTCATTTTCTACGTAAAATATGTAATAGATGCTGCATAGTCAGCGGTCAAACATTTATTTTATTGATACCTTCGGTTTCAAAAAAGATAGGAAGTTGCGGTTTACGCCGACTGTTTAGGAATTTTGTCCTCTATTTAACTGTGTAAAAAGATACAAAGGGTGCTATTTAAAATCTCATGATAATGCGCAATAATTGATGTAATGTTAAACAGCGCCCTCTAGTTATCACGTCAAAATTTATTCGGACTATTTTTATACTGCATATTATTAAGTAAGAAGAGCTCTTTTAAACGATACCTAGTTTGTTTAATTTCGTTAACTTATACCGGAGTTATTTGCATTTAAATAAAAACATGTTTGACGTTCCCCCATCACTACATTTTCTATGACAGAGTAAAATAGCCTAAATAAAAAAAATCAGAAATTTTGCAGTCTTTACTACGGCAATATTTAAAATATATTTATATTTGCATATTTTTGGAGAAAGTGTCAATTTTATGATCGGCCATAACAGTTTCGCCCCCTAGCAGCCATCTTACAAACTTGAAAATAATTTCCCGCGATTTCACGTAGTCGATTTACTTATCCATTCTTAGTTGGCCATCAGGTACAACTTATGTAAAACAAGCTAAAAATATTCATTTAATTTTCAGAAAACAGACCAAAAGATTGATCATTTTCAAGGCTTCTTTAATATTATGGAAAATCGATACATATAAGACGTAAAATCGGTTTTTCTCTTTAGAATTGTTCGATGTTTTTGAATTTTAGTTGGCAGTTGTCAAATGACGTGTACAAATAATTTTTTTTTGTCCGCGGGTTTACTGAGTCGATTCTAAGCACAATTTTTTTTAAATCTTAAAGCAACTCATTGCAGGTAGCACATTATAAATCTTGTGGATCCATTTAGTTTTTCTTGGTTTAGAATATATATTACAATTTAAAAATAAGACTCTCGAACATCCCTTCCGATGAGTTCACTAAAATGACCAGACACACGAATTTCCCCTGGACTGACGAAACCACATTTCATCAATTCAGATTTAGACCGAGGGCGTACGTGTAGACCCTTAATCTGTGCTTGTCGACTAAGATGACATTCTGTATAATAACAAAAGGCATAAACTTGATAAATTAAACTCACAAGAGTCGTTACAACAAAAATTGTTATTTTTATACGTCAGAAGATACTTAGTCCAAAATAAATTAAAACCTTGAACTTCTCGTGTTATTTATAAAGTTTAATTATTATGAACTCGTTTCAATTACATTTATAAATGAAAAATCTTGCTGTAATAAAACATGCATAACGTTGGTGGCTGCTATACATCTGGTGTAATTTGTATCATACTTTGGGATTTTATTAAATTCCGTCAGTAATATCATCTCAATTCTACCAAATATGATTAAAGCTTTTTGTCAGGTTTTATAACGTACTTATATTAAGCATAAAAACAGTAATGTTGATTCATAAAATGAAAGATGAGGTGCTAGATTTTTTAAATGACGGATAATTTATTCTGACAATATATCAAAGTTAAAGCACAATTTTTATCATAAATTTTTTTCCGCAACAAAAGAGAAATTCGAAGCACCAAAACACCGCGAAACCCATAATCTTGCCTTTTATTAATTATAACAATTTCAAATCAAACAATTTATCGACGTCGAATAAAGAAAAATCACAAAAACCGGAGTTAAAATCGCAATGTTCAAAAGAAATTCACTATATAACTTTTAAACAATTGAGCACCATTTCCTTTAATTGAAAGAAAATGGTTTAAAGTTTCTTAACAACAAAAGCGTTCTAAAGACTGAACGAAATAAAAGTTTAATTAAAAGTTGTTAATAATTAGAAAGTTGAAAGAGCAAAATTTGCTTTTTGTCTCGAATAAAAGTATAAACTAAACAAATAATGTAAAAGGTTGTATGTAAAAGCAAATAAGTAATTGTTGTCAACAACTAAAACTCAGTTCAATTATCGCATGTACATTAGGTTACTTTTTAAATTTTACCTCCAATGGTTATTGGTTTATCACATCAAGACATTAGTGTATGATTCAATTAATTTACAAGATGTACAAAAACATAACGATTCCCAATCAAAAGACAAGTATGAGTTCAACCAAATTTATCGTAATCCCGAAAAATATGTGAAGTAATGCCAATAAAAAACTACGACATATCACAAGTAGCACAAAATATTATATTATAAAATATTTGTAAAGTATTTTAAGTAGATACTACCAGTGACTATATATCCTAGACTTTCAACAGCTAATAGAGTCGCATCGCCACTTACAGTGGCGTAACCATAAAGCATTAAATAAACATTAAAATTTATTAAAAAAATCATTTTAGTTCGTTTATTGGTGTGTTTAATTATTGAAATATATATAACAAAGATTCCGTAAACATGCACGACATCTATCGGTATTGGTCCCCAATTAAAGCGGTTGAAAGTCTAGGATATATAGTCACTGATACTACATAAATATCATCAAAATTTTAATAACGTATTTTAAGTAAATATACAGCAAGCTTTATTAATACGTTTCATTATCTATAACGGTGATATTATTGTATGCATGCGCCTTATACAACAACTTTCAGATACAGAATATCTTGAATATTTCCGTAAATAGCAGTTTTCTTGAAATATCGAAAAACGGGTCAAATTTGTTTCTGAAGGGGACATTTTCAAAACCCACTATTCGGAAGCGATCCTTTTTGTGGATTTGATTACATTTTAAGGAAAGAAAAATTGACATTAAAAAAAAAAAAAACTAAATTGACATATTAAAGAAATTGAACAAAAACATTTCTTTTATGTTGTTTTAATTTTGCTCAAAGTTTAGTTATCTGTACCTTATTTTGATCGTTTAAGGTGGTTCGATACTTTTAGTTTTAGTTTCGATAGTTTTAGTCAAAACAGCGTTATAGTACTAGGTAAGGACTTCAAGTTTGATATGGTATATATTACACAATTATCAAGAACTGGTCGTTTTCAAATTTTCAAAAAATGTTTACGAGCCAAGTTATAATCGTTTTAAACGACCGGTTGTAAATACTCGTATGACAGATATAAAACTTACATTAGATTCTAATATTGTCAAGAACATTTTTTGTATATTTGTAATTAGTAATATGTCGCTGGTTTTCGATTTATTCCGGAATCTTTGTACCTGGGGGTGCAACGTTCACCCCTCAAGGAGAACACAAAAGACTATTGCTGTGTTAAAACCCGCAAGACACACACACCTTTCTTTTTATGTACAATAGCTAATGTGCGAATTAAATTATTTTTGAGTGTTTCAATCTTCTTTTGTTTGGTGTGTTGACCACCGCAAAGTGCCATCAATTTTTGTTTAAGCAACTATACTCAGTATACTATTGGCGCGGAGTAATAAACCTGTCAGAATTATCAGAATTTCCCGTATTGCAGTGGCATAGGTACCTGATACGTTTGGAAAATCATATTTTTAGTAGGTAAATATAATAGTAAAATCTACCTTGATATGAATTATTATGTGGTTTCTTTTATTTTCAATTCTTACTTTGTGGAATCTATTTTTCATAGTAAATAATTTAATTCAGCAATATTCCACCATTTAATAAGATATAAATAGATACAAAACAGGTGCTTCACTCACTTCCATCTCCTGGTCGGCGTCCGATGGAATTAGATGATGCAATGAGGAATTCTGTCCGTAGAAGGTTCACTCGTTCTACTTACGGAAAGAGATTCCTACAATCGATAAGATTTTACTAGCAGTAAATGAGGATGAAATCTACCCCAAATGAGTCGTAGAACACTGTGGAAACTTCTTCGCAAGTTGAAGTTTACTTGGGAGAAGATAAATAGAGATCCGTTTTAATTGAAAAACAAGAGATTATTACATGGAGGAGAAATTATCTTCGGGAAATAAGAAAATATAATATAGGTGTGAAGGCAGGCGTATATTCTATTTGGATGAAACCTGGATCAATGCAGGACATACCGTAAAAAACATGGCATGATAATACCGTTACGAGTGTTGGACAAGGATTTATAGAAGGGCTATCGACAGGATTTCGACCGCCTTCTGGGAAAGAAACACGGTTAATTATTACTCATATTGGCAATGAAGATGGCTTTGTAGATGGTGGTTTGTTAAAATTCGAATCAAAGAAAACTGGCGACTACCACGAAGACATGAATGCTAATGTGTTTGAAGAATATTTTGAGCAGATGCTAGATTTAATACCCCAAGGATCTATAATAGTTATGGACAACGCCAGCTACCACTCACGAAGATACGAAAATTTACCTACCAGCGCGGAGGAAAGAAATTATAGATTGGTTATCTGTTAAGAATATAACTTTTGAGGATGACATGGTGAAAAGAATTATTGGATATTGTTAAAGTTCATAAGAATAAGTATATACGTCATGTTATTGACGAAATGGCAAAAGAATCGAGGCATTAAGTACTGCGTTTACCACCTTACCATTGTGAGCTGAATCCTATAGAGTTGGTTTGGGCTCAAGTAAAGGTGACGTCGCTCGTAACAATACCACTTTTAAACTCGACGACGTGAAAAAACTGGAAAACAAAGTAACACCTGAAAGATGGAAGAACTGTGTATCTCATGTCGTTAAGGAAGAAGACAAATGTTGGCAACTGGATAATTTAGTAGAGATAACATTGGAGCCAATTATAATATCAGTAAACACACAAGACAGCGATTCTGATTCCGAAATAGAAATTTCAGACGAGGAAGAAAGTTAAATGACCAAGCATAATGTGCCTGTTACAGTTACTATCTACTACTCTCTAAACACCATTTATTGTAACCATGAGTGAGTATTGTCAGTTATTTTAAATATACCTATTTTACCTACTAATGTCTTGTTATTTAAATGAACATTTTATGCCTGTTACTTTTATCTATTCATTTTGATAAGTTTCCATGACAACCACATAATTTTATAATTGAGCCAAATTTACTTTTTGATGCCTAAAAATCGGTCCCCACAAATTAATTGTAATTGTAATAAATGTACTGACGATATCTGCATTACTATTTTATTTTATATTTATGTCATATATTATTTATATGTTATTTATTTTATTTGTATAGTAGATCACATAACAAATTTTACTTCTTACGTATTATATACCATTATTTTTGTATCTTGGTATAATACCCACATCTACGGCTATGATTCTCGTTTCGTCAGTACCTGGGCTGATGGCAACGTGTTTACACAGATTAAACTATTGTTCTCAGACCCTAGATGGGTCGATATGCTGCAAGAGCGGCACAATGAGTATTTTGGTTAGAATTTATTGGTTTTACTTAACCGTAGAAGTACCGCTTTCAAAGAAAATTAAAATTATTTCAAGCAATTATGATTTATTACTCCGCGCCAATAGTATACAGACTTTAGTGTGATTGCAGTTTTGAAAGATTCGCAGTCCTCATCATACGCAACAAATATAATTAATTATGAATTCAGTTTTGACTGTAGTAATTTAAATTTTACGCCCCTCATCGGTACATACCAACACGTATTGTTTAAGTTTTAAGCCCCCTTTAATCCCTTTAATAGCAAACCAATAAAAACAATGAACGAACAAGCACATTCTTAGATTTAAACACATAATGTTTAATTTCTATTTGAAATTATGTATTATGTAGATGTTATTAATTATCATGTCCCTCTAATTATTTCTTTTGAGAATATTAATATAGGTATAATGCATTTATTCAGTAATGAATGAAATATGAATACATTCTGTTGTTAATTCGTGGTCAACATGACAATCGAACATGGCGTACCATTAAAAAAAATATTTGAAAGCTTTCAATTTAGGAATGGTTCTGAAAAAGAAGATTTATTTCTTGTCACAATTTCGTACGAAATTTGCTATACAAAAGAGAATGAAATACTCGGTAATAATCTACGGTAGATTACATGAACGTAAAGCAAAGGAATTGTATGAAGCTAGAACTAATAGTAAAATTAAAGACTGGCTTTTTTATTGACGTAAATAATTACTTTCCTGCTACTCCCGACGATATCTTAAAAAAAACGATGGATTAGTAGAAATAAATTGTCTCTTCCATTTGAAAGAGGAGAAACTACTAGATCCTTTCGAGAATAATGACTCATCAGCTGTTAAAAACTTATACTACAAAATGTTGATCAACAAAGAAGATTTTATAACTATTGAATAAATCAATTCATACTTTGTATGCGTTATTACGGACTCAAAAAAACAACAGCCATTATTACCAGGTGCAACGGCAAATAAATATTACTGCAAAATCTTTTTGTAATTTTATTTTATATTCTGAGCTAGATCCATCGATGGGAATCATAAAGATAAAAACCTTTGGAATAATTTTATAGTGTCTAAACTCCAAGGTTTTATATGGATTCCATTTTCCCGAAATAATTGACCTCCGCGTATGCAGAAATAGGAAAATACAGGATCCTAATTAGATTGTAAAAAAAAAAAAAACGGTATGACAGAAATAGATGTATAGTGTTATTAATTTATTATAAGTTTGTGTAAAAAGTAACTAAAATAATGAATTCATTTAATGCGATGTAGTATTTATTTTCTATTTTTCTCATTAATTCAACCATTTTTTTCAAAATACTATAAATGCTATACTAAAAACCTATAACTAAGCGGAGATTTTAGAACTGTTTTTAAAAAAATCCTAAAAAATAAATCAAAAAAATGTTTATTCAAATCAAATTACAAACGATTGAAATGTCAAAATATTCACAATTGGCCGGAGTTATGGGAACAAGAACTTGGTTCATTATAAAACATTTATAGCCAATCCGCAAATAATTAATTAAATATCTATTTATCTACCATTCAACATTGAGTTTTAAATTTTACTAGTTTATTTATTTTATTTATTTATTTATCTTAGTTGGCTACGAGTAGATAAAATTGTCAAAACAAATATATAAAATACAGCACAAAACACATATTATACATAATATAGTAGTAGGTATATAACAACACGCCAGGATATAAAAATGTAGCAGTAAAAAGAACTAAATGTGGAATTATTTTCTATTAATGAATTCGTCTAATGTGTAAAATGCAAACCAGAAATTTTTTTAGTATTTTTTGAAATTTAGGATATCTATACTGCTCTTTAAATTTTGTGGCAACTTATTGAATATTTCAATGCCGCTCATATTAGGAGACTTTTGCAATACGCGTGTGAATGTTTCGGAACACAAAAGTCATTTTTTCTTGTATTGTATGTATGCAAATCTGAATTTTTGTTAGTTTAGTTTTGGTCATGTATATGTAACTACATATCTTATAAATATAAATTAAAATTAATGTTAAAATTTTGTTCCTTCTAAAAGTATTGCGACATGATTCATTGTATTGCAAGTTGTACATTATCAGAATTACTCTCTTTTGGAGGATGGATATATTTCTAGTATGTGCTGCCCTTAGAAGACAACTGTTTGTTAAGCTATGCTTAAGAGATAATAGCAGAAACATAGATTTATTTAATTTGATCTTATGTGATTAATTTGGTTGGTCCAGGTAAGTTGATAGTCAAGATGTAAACCCAAAAAGTACAATTCGTCGATGTCTCTATTGTATGGCCTTTAATATTAAATGTGATTGATGGTAAAGGTTTTCTGAAAGTACCAAATTGCATAATCACTGTTTTTTAACATTCACCACTAAACGATTACATTCACACCACTCACAAAATTTTTAATTGCTAATACTACATTATCACTAGCTGTGATGGAATCATTTTCTGAAACTACAATTGATACATCATCAGCATACATATAAAGTTGAAATTTGCTTAAATGTTGGGATAGATGGTTAATATAAAGTAGGAAAATTAGTGGGCCCAAAACAACACTACCTTGGGGTATTCCCGTGTCAGTTGTGTACTGTTTAGATTGAGATGTTTCTACTTTAACAAAGAAGCGACGTTGATGCAGATAAGATAAGATTAATTTATTAATATTTTCACAAATACCCAATTGGTTTAATTTGTTCCTACGTATGTTGGGTTTAGTGTATCAAATGCACGAGAGAGATCAAAAAATATTGCAAATACACATTTGCCTTTGTCTAAATTTTCAATGACATTTTGAAAAAATCAGTCGTCGCTGTTTCAGTTGATTTATTTTTCCGAAATCCGTATTGCGCATTACTTATTAAATTGTGGTTGTTTAGACGACTACATATTATAGTTTCAATTACTTTTGAAAATATACTTAACAACAGGTCTGAAATTATCGATGTTATTAGAAGTCCTCTTTTTGGTATAAGTAGGAATAATCTTCGCAAGTTTTAGTTCGTTAGGGAAATATCCGTGTACCACCAAATCGTTAATAATATCTGCTAGAGGAGTTGAAAGCTGTTCAGCACATTGTTTAATTAATTTGACAGGGATTTCATCGTACCCATATGACCTTCCGTTTTTAAAGAAAATATAGCGTCTCGAGCTTCATGGTATAACCGGTCTAAAAACATAGATTTTGAAATGTTTAATATCCCTACAGTACAGTCCCCATTTTTGACTTTAAATTTAAATTTTTGGGAAAGTGGAGCTTAATAAATCCTTTACAATAGTTCCAAAGTAATCTCCAAATCTTTTTGCAATATCTACTGGATTAGTTATTAAACTGTCGTTAATTTTTAAAGATATCTTATTATTACTAGTATTCGTTACTTTTATTAGGCTCCACATCGTTTTGGTAATATTACCCGACGACTGAATGATTTTGATATTTGTTTTTCTCCAAACTGATTAATGCATTTGTTTCTTTTTTATTTGCTTGTATCTGTCAATTAGTTCAGTATTTCCGCTATGACTTCGCTTAGAAAGTAATGTAATTGTTTTATTGTCGTAGTTTATTTATTGTATTTTCGCTAAATTGGTATTTTTCTGGGAATACAAATTTTTCGTAGATCTACATTTACGTATCTTTGAGATGTAGAATTAAAACAGTATGAAAAATGTTCCCAAAATTCTTTAAATTTTTCTGAACTATTGAAAATCGCATTGTCATTGAAAATACGCTGAAATTGTGCTATATTAGTCGGAGTAAATTTTCGGATTAATTTATATTTTTTATTGTTTGTTATAGTTACCGCACTTTTATTAGAGCCCATCCCAATATTTGGGCATTATAGTCAGAAAAACCTATATTGGTATTAATGAATAAAGTCGCGTTAATGGTTTCAAAACTAGTGATTATGTAATCAATTGCACTACTACAAACTCTATTCCCATAAGTTACTATTCTGGTAGGGCAGTTAGAAATTATTTAAATTAAATATGTTAATAATATCGCTTACATTTTCATACTCTGCCGATTTTTTCGTAGCATCGATGTTAAAGTCACCTGTTACGATAATATGATTGTACTTGTTCTTTAACAAGTTCATTAATTTAGACAACTGCAGTAAAAACTATTTGTAAATCTCCATTTGGGGACCGATACACACATACAATACACAACTTACCACAAAATACCCCAGAGCACTCAAAATTATACTCGACCGATAGAGTACAGATAGATTCTGAGTTTTTAAATTCTCAGCAATGCAATTTTAACATAAATGGCGCTACCACCATGTTTTCTTTCTGGCCGACAAAAACTGCTTAAATTATTATATCCGCATATATTGACATCCACTAATTTCACTTACGCACAGCCAGTGTTCAGTAAAACTTAGAAAGTCAAAGTTATGATTGTAAAGGTAGAGATCCAGTAAATTCAATTTATTAAGTAAAACTCTGCACATTTAGGTGCATCAGTAAGAAATGGTTATTATGCAGATTAAACGTTGAAGTACATATTTGAATCTGCTTGGTGATCATTTAAATATGAAGAATGATTCAGATCTTCGTTGTTAATAACTAAAATTAAAAATCATTGTTATTCATTATGGTGTCAATGTGTATCAAGTTATCTTTATTGATATAAACACTATCATCGTCACTATTTAAAAAAATGTCGTTCGTCGGTTTATTAGATTTAATTTTGTTTATTATATAATGGCTGCTAATTTTTCCTTAGTCGACGTTTTAAGGTGTAAACCATGGTTAGTAAAGTAGGTATTATCGAAATAATAAGTTAAAATCCGTATAGTTTTGTCAATCCGACTTAATCTGTCTTTGTTTTCAGGTTGCCTTTTCGTTTGCGTCGCAGAGGTAAATTTAAGGTGGCACTAGTTTTGAGTCGATTGATTTTGAACTTGATTATGTGACTTTAAGTTTCCCTGTAGAATTACGTGCCAAATTTAAGTTACTACTGTTGCTACGATTAGAGTTACTAATTGTGGTGTTAATTATTTTGTTGTTTTAATACTATTATTTGTTTTTTTAGGTCTGCTATTTAGTTTTCAGTTTCCGTTAGTTTCATAATCTTTGCCTTTAATGATTATTTGTGGGGTCAAATATTTCTAACAATGAAATGACGTCGATTCGGTGTTAGAATGTGCTTATTCTAAACCCAAAAGAAAAAATTATTTTAAGGAAATTATTTCAGTTAAAATTCTTCAAATTGTACAAATATTAAAAAACGACCATGGATTAATACATAAATTAAATATTATTTTGCTGTTTCTTATTAACCAGAAATGTAAGTACCTTTACATATCTAAGGGTATTTGAAACCGACCTAAAAAACTTTTACTTTTACGCGGTTTTAATAATTTTAAAGGCAAATTTGCGTTTACCTGGAGATTAAATTTTAAGGCGGTGATTAGGTAAAAGCAATATTTTCCTATAACAACGCCATCTGTTGAAAAACAGTTGTCCCTACCAAGTATCGAACGGCCTTAATAACTTGTAACATAAACTGTCGAGTTAATAGTTTACCGATTTGTTTAAAATTTAATAAACAATCATGGTAAGAACACGTTGAGTTCATAAGCCTTTTATTACCAGAATTGTGCTCGAGGAACTGCAAGAAGATTTATGAAAATCACCCAGAACGTACGTTAGTCAATAATAGTGTCAAAATTTGCCGAAACAGGTTCCGTTCTCGATAAAAAAACCTTCATCGTTGTAATGACAAAGCAATAGCAGTATTGGGACATGACCAACCCATATCAACCACGACAAATTTCTGCAGTTTTGCACAAATTCCATTCGTACAAAATTAAATTAGTAAGTAGGTAAAAGATTTTAAGTCAGAATCCAATGTAGAATATGATTTATTAAATATAAATATGACCAGTTTCGACTTATTAAAGATTCATCTTGAGATGTAGTAAAGGATTGAGTTAAAATCAATTTAGCTTGAACAATCATGCGAATGTGAAAAGGTATCAAAACCTTTTCTACTATAATGGTGTAAAGATAATTACATAAATTAACATTCATAATTCACATTTCAAAAAATTAACTTAACTCATTCATTATGTTTCACAATAAAAATAGTAAACTAAACAGTCCCACTTAATTTGTTTTCATACGTGGATGAATCTGGTCCCTCCATTTTTGTTTTGTGCTAGTACTTCTGCCTCATGCCACGTGATTCCCTTTTCCTGCAACAGCTCTTCAATTCCATTCCTCCAAGTTTTTCGTGGCCTTCCTCTTGTTCTATTAATTTGGGCCCTCTTTTGTTTCCCATAAGATCTTTACCTTATCTATCATTTTTTATTCTTAGTAGATGTCCTAGCCACTGCAACTGTCGGGTTTTAATTACCACTGACAAGGAATCCACCTTTAATGTGTCCCGAATAATTTGGTTTCGAATCCTATCTCTTCTGGTTACTCCTTAGCACTTTTCTTAAGTATATCATTTCCATGTTCTGTAGTTTGCTTTTCTGTCTTTTGCTTATTATAAAAAGCATTAAAACATAATAAAACATCTGTATTGCAGTTTGTCAATTTTGTGCGAAATTATGGGTCAGCGAATCAACCAATAACTTCTTGTACAACGTTTTTCTTTTCACTTCATAACTGTAGATTCTGGAGCGACACAAATCCTCATTTGTTCTGAGAACTCATACTCAACATCTCCAAAAGCTAAACGTTTGGGTAGAAATCAACAAGTTAGACCTATATTTATTGATGGCAATTCAAGGAGTGCAATTTATCGTGATAAAACAAATACATCGGCAAATTTAATGCAATACAATAAAGCATATTGTATAAATTAATACGTTACATTTTTCAAATTTAAAGATCATACCGTTGTTGTTCCTCGAGACAGCAAGAGACATCATTTTGTAGAAATTAAAGTTTAGTTACCAGCACAGAATCCATTTTTCTCTAAGGAAAGGGGCGCAGTTTGCTAATCCATAACTTTTTTCTAATGAAATTTACGAGAATTCCTTTTCGAAGCACACCTCAATGACGATTTAATTTTGACTGGATACAATTTTACAGAAAATGCTAACCGCCGCTATACTTGTGCATGCCCTAGATATTTGGTCGTAACTTCTAATGACGATTGATAAAAAGTCAAACAAAAGCATTTCTAAAAACGCGACTCTTATTACATTACAGAACTAAACAACAGTAGTTCAGCATTCGATGATTAAATACTTACACCAGAAATTTAAACCGTTGCACATGAAGCAATTGAAGTAGCCCGTTGTAACTAAAATATGTGATAAGATTTTTGTACAAATTTTCCGTTTTGAACCTACTGGTTTCCCAGCCATCTTACAAAATTGAAATATGTAACTTTTCCACCACCATATCTGAGATAATACTGGGCCACACTTCTAACACGGAAATGTCGTTTTTCTTGTCTACAGTTTGGTGCAAGCGTTAAATCGTTCCCTTGTTTTATCCGTAAGTGGTAAATTTGTAGATGCGCTGTATCTTTACACCCATTTTTAATTATTGAAGAGGGGGATGTTGGATTTCTTATCTGTTTGACTCCAGAGGTAATTAATTTAATCCTCTTCTTTCTTTAATACCAGATAAAATTTTGCTGGATCAACATTTATCCGGGTGAACTTTTATAATCCATTGTGAATTCTGGATTGACGATTTTATTTTGAAGAAATGGTAGTAATCATAATCATCAATTCTTTTTAAAATCTGATAATTTGTCGCACAACCCAAGACCACGACTAAATTTTCCACAGTCGATTAAATCAGATAAGTACCTTTTCTCTTGTATTTATTAAGTTGATGCAAAAGATGTTTTGGCGAATACAATTTGTGTGCGTAAAAATGATTAAATTCTCAGTTATATTATATTTAATTGCGTATCTACTGGTGAATTGTAGGATAGTTACGTGGTAAGCCAGGAACCCATTTGTCTGATGAGTGGTGTTGTATTGTGATGGTTGTACTGTATTGTGATCGGACATAAACACATTGTTCGGATGAGTTGCGACGTGTTATGACCCTACGAGAATTCCCCTTAAAAATACATACCTTATCTTAGATGTTTGCTACTGGTGTATGTCAATATGACCTCAGACTCATCAGATAATTTTAAAAGGAAATTGAAGAATGTTGTGCACGGTTATTTGTAGTGAACCTCATTTGTTTTTTTGCAGCCAACTTTGTAAATCAGATTTTCCACGCTCCGGTTGGTGATTTCTCTATAAGGCGAGAATGGTTGAAGCGTTATCCATTATTATTAAAGAGAGGCACCTGCAAATTTGGTAGAAGCTGATCGATTAACCACTTTTCCAATAGATCGGCGTCCATCTTATCATGGTAATCGCTAGATTTGGATTTAGCGGGAAATATTAAACTGCAGTTTTCCACAAATCCGTTTACGCTGCCTGCATGTAAAATTATGTATCTTTGCCTGTTGACGACTGATCAGGGTTTTTTACTGATTTTACATTATCGTCTTGCCACGACCGTTTTGGGGATCCTCTCGCAAATACCCATGTTTCATCTAGAAATACCACTGGCAGACGAGAAGCCGATTCCATGTTTTTTATATACTTTCTTAAAAAAGACACGCGGAATGCGGCTATATGGGTTTTTTCGCAAAGTGCTCTTCGGTTGCAGTCTTTTCTATATTTAAATCCTATGTTGTTTAAGATTTTGCTGATAGTAGATCGAGATGCAGTTAATAATTCCTTTTCTTCTAGGATATCTTGCAGTGTACTTAAAGTTACAGATTTTTTGACAGCATACATATTATAAATGATATCCCTGATTGTACACTGTAAACCCTCCGGTATGTCGCTTTTCGGTTTTTTTTCGAGATCTCTTTGTTCCTTCTCTCTTCCCTTTATTATCAGTCTTAACGTTGGAAGACTAATTTTTAGTGCTTCTGATGTTCGTTCTTTAGCAGCCTCAACATTACGTAGGGGACCAAAATTGTCTTTTTCCCTTAGAAAATATTGATAGACATTTCTAACAAGTTCGTCGCACTTTTGTTTAAACATTTTCCAGGGATTTCTGCAGATTTAATGTACACACAGTTCGACGGCCTGGAAAGACTAATGTAAATATTCTTGCACTCTGAGAATAAACCTATAAGTATTTTTTCCAGGATTAACTTTAATGGTTACCCATTAAGAGGATTTCAAATATCCGCACTAAGTACCTGCATATATTTTTGAAAATAATGTTGGGAACTTGTTATTAACGTATTTGTATTTAGTTGGTCTTTTGCTATGTTATCTAAAATAGTTTGTGGTACGGAATTTTCTTTTCTTTCTATAATTTCCTATACATTATTAGTTTTGTTAAGAAATAACTACATTAAAAACGTATAAAACCGTTTCATTCTTACTTCGTTTGTTCAAAAATTTTAATGAATACATTAATGCATTATGTGCCCATAATAACTATTATGAGAATAATTCCCTAAAAAATGTTTACTACACCTTTAATCCGTTGTCATTTATAGTTTGAGGTTGGTACAAGCAACGTACGTGTTTGGAGTTAAATTAACAACAAAAGATTTTGTAATTTAAGTCCACAAAGAATATAAAATGTCATAAATGAAACATATTTTATTTTTTATTTCGCTAATTCCTAACAATTATTTGCTTACTTGAGAATATAAATAGATAAAAAAGATAAAATCATAATATTACGATAACAATTCCTTAAAAAATGTTGATTACTTCTGGAATACCTATAAACTGTTGTCATTTATGGTTTGAGGTTGGTGCAAAGAAAACTTACGTGTGTAGGTGTTTCTATTTCTTTCTAACTCGATGATTGTTATGACGAATACTTTAAACGTATAGTGTAGTTCTTAATGCATGTGACAAATTTACGTTCCTACTTTATTTCTTGCAAATCGCAAATGTTAGAAAGAATAGAAAAACTTGATTCCATGTCTTAGTGACAAATGGGTTTCCAGCTGTATTCAACTGTGATATCGTATATTTTACCACTAAATAAATATTTTCCGTGACTGAAACATTAGTAGCTGGTATCCAGATCTTGTAAAATATACATATCAAAAAATTGTCCAAAGGGTTTCAAACCGCCCTTTTTTATCTTTTCAGACGATTTATCTTTTTATCTCTTCCAAATTTTGTGAAAAATTTCTGCCACTACAGTGTAGGTATAACTTCAAAACTCTCATCTAAAGAAAACTGGCATCGGTCGCTGGTGATTAAATCTAAAAACCGTGAAATATATCACATATTACTAAATGTTTATAAATTAATGAGAACTACGAGGATATATTGAAAAATTCTTAGCCTACTATAGAACCAAACAAAATTTCAATGTCAAAATATTTTATTACTCAACATATTCTCCTCTTAATTGGATACATTTATTACAGTGAACCTGCAACGTCTCTAGACCTTTCAAAAAAATGTTTCTTCTTGCTCTGCAAACCAGACCTCCACAGCTTCTATTACCTCCTTGTTGGAAGAAAATGTACGACCTTTTAAACTTTTTTTCAGTTGAGGAAAGAGGTGATAGTCGGACGGAGCCAAATCGGGTGAATAAGGGGGTGTTCTAGTAATTCAAACCCTAAATCACGAATTTTTGCATGGCAACATGAGATTTGTGTGCAGGGGCGTTGTCCTGCAAAAACAAAACACCTTTGGATAGCTTTCCGCGTCTTTTCTCTTTAATATTTTCCCGTAGAGTGGTCAGTAATGTCGAATAGTAATCTCCAGTTATTGTTCTACCCTTATCCAAAAATCAATCATGATTACTCCATGGCAATCCCAAAAACTGAAGCAAGAACTTTTCCAGCAGATTTTGGACACGAAACTTCTTAGGTCTTGGAGAACCAGAGTGTCGCCATTCCATCGATTGTTGCTTTGTTTCTGGATCGTAGAAATGTACCCAAGTCTCATCCATAGTAACAATTCGGTTTAAGAAGTCTACATCGTTTTCAAATCGAGCACAGATCGAACGCGATGCTTCTACCCTTGCACGCTTTTGGTCAACATTCAAACATTTGGGGATCCATTTTGCAGCAATTTTCTCATGTCCAAATTGACGTGAACCATATGATGAACGCGTTCGTATGAAATATTCAGTGCTTCAGATATCCGTTTTAGCCCAATTCGACGGTCTGATAAAATCATGTCATGAACTGCATCGATATTTTCGGGGACTGACACAGAAACTGGCCTTCCCGATCGGTCATCATCTTCAATGGAAAATTTACCTCTTTTGAAGCTTGCATTCCAATTTTGACGGTCGCATACGAAGGACATTGATCACCAAGGGTATTAAGCATATCTTCGTAAATCTGCTTACCTCTTAACCCTTTTAAATACAGGTACTTGATGATGGCTCGATACTCCAATTTTTCGATTTTCACAATTTCGGTGGACATCTTTTTTCATTTAATTTATTGCGTGACTCTATTTTGTTTATGCAAGGAACTGGTCTAGGCTAACTAGATATCAATACATTCTCTTATTTCAAACATGCCCTGCATTACAAACCTTGTTAATTACATTTTAAATAATTACTATTTAAATAAATCCACAGTTCTTAGCTACCCTATGTAAGATGTGATGAAAATTCGTTAAAAAGAGTAGAGAGGAGAGTACCGACTCAAGCACGTAAAATGTTGTTGAGAAAGAAGTTAGTTCTTAAACAGTCACCTTTCTATAAAATAACTCGTTTTAATACAATTTACCGGTCGTTTCACTTTATTATCATGGCTGAAATAAATAGAGTACTAAATATTTTGAACAAACCATCTCGGTGACAAATATCAGTTGATGTGGTTGTAAGATGTGCTTCGTTAAACCCAAATAGGCAATAAATCTAAACAGAGTGAAAGGATGACGTCGCAGATTATAAAAATTATAAACTTTACAAAAATACGCAGACCGAGTCGTAAACGCTAAATAAAAATACAATCAAACCCGCAAATTCCTAGAGTTAAATCTTTCGAAAAAAAGTCACACAAAACTAAATATAATCGTAAAGTTGGCAACAACGATCTTCATTTCTTTTGAGTCAAGGAAAGATAATTAAATACAGTGATTATAATTTATGAAGTAACATATAATTAGCAATGCAGTTGCGTGTCTTTTCAAGTCACAGAAATTTATTACTACCGCCGCCGAGTAAAAAATCCATAATAGCTATAGTTGCTTTCGTACCAAAATAAGCAGTTAGCACCGAAATATTTGGATGTGCCGCAAATGACCCACTTTGCAAATTACAAAAAAAACCTGTATTGTTTTTAGTATCAATTAGGTAGTGGTAAAATGAGATTACATATTAAATACCACCACTAAGTATGCTTTGAACGTTTATAGAGCCATAAATTTAATTTATTGAAAGCACTCGTAAATTTTCAGTCAAAGCTCAACATCTCATTACCTTGTGTCAAAAAACATATGTTTCTCTCAACTTTAATCCGTTTCCCCAAACAAAATACATCTTATTTACAAAAAAACTTTTATAATATTATTGCGATTACGAATTACCGATAGAAGGATTTAGAAACAGTTAAGTTCTGAAAACATACAAATACATCGTCAAAGCTGTAACTTTATTTTTTTGTGCTGTAACTATTTGTGGGAGAATAAATTAAAAACAAACAAGATGTATCTGAGTCTGAGTGATTGATTAATTGCTTACTTCATGTGATGCATAAACAGACGCCTTCTTTTTCTATTAAATTTAAACATTACGAACTTGCAGGAATTAAAATTACACGTGGCGAAACCCATTTCCATAAATATGCACATTTTGACAAGTATTTTATTCTGTTTTGGCGTTTTCCACCATTTATCGAAAAAAATTAAATCCAGGAAATGTATGAAAATTAACCAACATCCATCCATACTCAAATTTTAGCAGTCTATTTTAGCGCGAACGAGTTATTCTAACACTCAAATGACGTCGTTCGGTGTTTGTTCTAAACTCAAAATAGAGAAAAATATTATATATACTTATATGGCTGGAGAGAATTATCCCGTCCACTATCAGTTCGGCTTTTAAAACATATATATTATACTGTGGCGACATGTTACAACATAAATATAAATAACGTTTTAAGTACCATAGTTAATTAGACATTGTAATTTGTATTTTAATCTTTTATATCTAGGTCGCGTAAAGAGCCTTGCAAAATACCAAAACGATGAACACGTTCTAGATAAGCAATTTGGAGATCATAATAGTTATTTGTCTAACAAGACCATAAAGTGTATCTTTTCGTTAAAATTTGAGATTAACCAAAGAAATAAATGAGGATAAAACCACACTTTTAAGCAGAGTTCACACACAATTTTTGGCGATTTTATTATAATAAAGTTCATTGGAAAATTATTATCAAAATTTATGTTCAATGAATGAATGAGTAGTTATAAAGAAAAATATGACATTGGCAGTAATGTCGATAATGTACGTTGAGAAAATATCGATATATGGCGCCACAGTAGAAGAGCCAAAAACACATTTTCTGCCGCTTTTGAGTACTGAAAATTAATTTTTGTTACGAGACGCCTAAAAAATATTTCAGTTGTTTTGACTAATTTTAAATTAGTATAAAATTGTAATATCTAGTCAAAGAAAGGCATCTGTTTCTAAATGCTTACCTATAGAGTGTTGGAAACAAAAATAAAATTTTCTGTGCAGTTAAGCACACAGTCCCAGAAGTTGAGCACTCAAGTTATTCGAAATTCTAAATCCTCAAAAAGAAAGATCACAGCAATAATTAGGTACATCTATTCCTTATAGTGATCCACTAATCGTTGGATTAGATATAGCGACCGCATTCGTTGAGGTATGACGTGCCGGCCCATTGAATGAACTTCATTATATGATTTCCCAAGGTTCTTAGATTTTCTCTCCGAGCAGAAAAATTCAGGTCGTAGTTGACGGACATTATTTTGACTAAACTTAATTTTATCACACTGGGAACTCGACAATGTTCTCGATGCAATAGCAGAGCTGAGAGCATACACTCTTCAAACACACATCCACGTTGGTTACCTAATAAGATACTCTACAAATTCATCGACAGTAATTAATAGTCGAGTTTTAAAGAGGTAAAGATTTTTAAATTCGTTGGTGTTGTGTTTTTTTGTTCGATGTTTCTAGTGGAACCAGTTCTTAAACTGGGTTGTTGCAAAATACCTCACATCTCTCAATTCAGGCCAGAGCACGCCTATTCATTTGATAACTAATTTAGAATTTCATGCCACAACTTAAAAAGTCTACATGAAAAATCCGCCGATCTGTGACACATCTCTAGTAAACAGTGGAGATTCAGACATGTTGCATAACTCTATTTAAGCGCAATTTATTCCATAGGCGTCTAGACTTTGAAACTCACTCAATCATTTCCTGTTTATCACCGTTTTGCAGGCCATTAGATTCGCCCTTGCTTCTCTATAGGTTTTCAGAGGCCTTTCTGTTTTTAAGTATATTTAAAAAACAAAATCAAATGTACAGCATGATGCTCGGTACCTTGACTCATAATACACTGGTTGTGGTCGTTAATAGATCTGATGTTTCTCGAATTGCATGTACCGGAACTCCCATGCGGTGATAGACGCTAGCGACTTCAGACAGTCAGTCGAAAATGTTCCGCATCCAGTGGTAGCGCATGACCGCTATCGATTTGATTATTCACTAAGCCGATGAATAAAAAAAGCTCTTGATCCTTGTAGCATATTTAAATTAGATCTCTGAGTCTGGCTATGATAGAACCTATCTTGTAGGATGGAGGAACCGAAAAGTTTAACCCCACGGTGGTGAAACGCGACTCAAGTTGTCTGCCACATCGGCGAGTATTTATCGATGAACCTACTTTGACGGCACCGATATTCAGATTTTCTTCGAAGTAAACTCTATAGAACAGCTTGTTTTTCTGTGCTGTTGAGATATCTAAACCATATGGTTATCACCCTCTGCCTTCATCCGCCGTTGGACTCAGGCGGATTCTACGTTTCCAACTAAGGATCGAGTACGAGTTCATTGGTAGTAGAAGTTCAAACAGAGTCTGATCCATGGAATATCGGTACCTCAAATGTAGCCATGGCGTTTAGTTTAATCACTCTTAAGGGTGATTTTCTCATCCAGTTAACTTTATCAGTCGGTTAACTACTATGAAAACACAGCATTGAGTCAATCAAATTTTAGAAAGTCGCGTTTCTAATATGATTAACCGACAGATAAAATTAACTGGAGATGAAGAAATCAGGCCTTATAAAGCTACTTTTGCGTTGCCTGACACAGTACGACTGTACTGTAGGTTTATCGACAACCAAATCGGGTTCGTGGAGTTTAGTGAATGGCCCCAGTCACCAGATATGCATTCGTGGAAGGTATAATTTCGCGTCAATCTTTAGTTTTTGAGTACCGCCCGGGTAGATCATCAAGTTCGGCGATTCCGTAGACTCCGTGTTGATAGGTCCGAGAATAAGGACGAGATAGCACGTTATAATTTTACACCTCAAAAACCAAGTTGCCAAATAAAACAATATGCATACACAAATCAAAATTTGTTAGATGCTCAGTGCAATGGAAAAAATACTACTCCGTAAGTTTAGTGCATAGCTTTTGACTTATCTAGATGTATTTCTGGCGCTTTTTATTTACAGGGTTTTCACGGCCGAGTGGGACATAGGGAAAACATGGAAAATCGGTTTTGAAAATATTACCTCCCTTAACAAATTTAAGCGCTGCATGACATAGTTGGTATAATTAGAAACAATTGGACGTTAATAGTTATAGTTTTGTAAGGTCTGAAAATAAGGTTTTAAATTTGTTGAAAATCTATCGCTTATGTTATTGTTGACGCCCACAATTTAATGCGCCCCGTATCTTACTTGTTATGCACGTGCCACTATGAAATAGTAATTAGATTACGGTTCGAATCAAAGGAATATACATTTTTTAAAATTTCTTTTAGAGTCAATTTAGTTTTATTATTTAATTCTACGTTTATGCTTTTATTCTTCATTTACAATTTAACTAATTTGATAGTACATAGAACAAGATTAAAAGAAATAAAAAAAAATGTATTCTCGAGTTCAAACCGTTATAATAATACATCACGTGTGCAATTTAGCTACGGGGTGTTTGGAACTCCGGCCGGCGCGGCCTGACCTTATCGAACTCTTTATCTCTGTTTATCTACATATGTTTATCCAGCACCTCTCCATTTGTTCTTATGTTTCTGAACTCTGTATTAAATGAGGTCTGGTGTAGTTGTAGATTTGGACCAGTTGTTTCCTCAGTAATTGTACTAAAAACCAGGGAAGCGAATCTACACTCATTGGCACTCATTCCAGAAAGATTAATTCACCGCCCACTCGAGACTTACATAAATTTCTGATGCCCTATAAGTTCATTATCATTATCGAGGAACAAGTTTTAAATTTTAAAATATAGAAAAGATTAATGCATGTATGAAATGGTAAATAAAATTATGATTAAAATAGATAAAAATTGCATAACTGTAAAGATAAAGACATGGATAAAAATATTGTACCTTAAAAATTAAATAGCTAATAAAGAGAAAATTATAAAACAATATTATAAAAGTTGTAGAGTTGAAATTTGAAAGAAATTGAAAAACAGAAAATTTAAAGAAGAAAAACATTGGAAAATATTAAGAAGAAAGAAGAGAAAATATAAATGTTTATAATACAAAAAGGTATAACAAGGAAAAAAACAAGAAAGGTAGTAAGAATGAAATGGTAAATATGAAAACAACTATTACAACAAGAAATATAATAGTATATTATACACCAAGGTTGTGACTACCGCCCCTCATGAAATAAACTGGTGCTAAGGCAATAATGGACTTCACAACCATGGTGTATATACTATTTTTTCTACTACTAGCCAAATTTAAGCAAAAATAAAAAATAAACATTTTTCTTGTAAAAATCAAGTAGCACAGGAATGCAAATAAATCAAAAGCATTAAAAGCTACATACGTTGATAAACCAACTGCAACAGATTCACTAAATACTTGTGTGGCATATTTCACCTTCATTTTCTGAAAATTATTCGGAGTGATATGTAAATTAGTTGATTTAGGAGCCAATCGCAGCGGTTTAGATTTGTCTGACATGTAGAAATTTTTAATGTCTTTCCAAGATGCTTTTTGTTATTAAAGATTATATCGTATTTAATCAAGTTATTTTGCACCGACTTCAATAAATAGGAGACATCGTAGAAATAATAGATTTTCTTATCGTTTACGAGAAGGTTTGGTTTTTCAAGTGATACATATATTCTTTTAATTAGGCTTAGAAAATTTTACTACTGCCCTAACATTCGCACCGCATTGTAATTGTAGCTTTTCTATGCAGTCTAATACTATCGACTTCAATTTGTCACCTTTACATATCGTATTTGTAAAGATGTAGCACAAGTTGTTTAACTTTTTATATATCGGGTGTCACAGGTTATTGCTCTGCTTTCCGAGAAGTAATCGTTGGGAGATGTTAACTTCAATTGAAGTGCTTTCTTTTCACGTTGCGATTTAAGAATGTTCGCCGTAATTTTCTTTACCTAAAAGTATTTGAGCTGCAAGCTTGAGTAGTTTTTGTATAGCTAGAGATGTTAACGGGCATTTATTGCTTCGCCAATATACCTTGCATCATTTGAATATTGGGTTTCAGAAATTGACACTTGTAATTCATTTAGGAATGGCAAGTGTTCACCACATATCGTTAAGTTTTTTAGAGTCGACATTTTTATGCAACAGATCGGACCTTCCAGATTCTGTTAACCATTCAAAACACCTACAACAAAATGTTTTGTAATTTACTTAAAATTCTTGATGTAACTTAACTCGCCTGGTTAAATCTCCTTTGGGAAACCTGAAAAACTGATTCTACCATCATATTTAATAAATAAATAAATTCAGGTTATGTATTTGCGGTTATGGGATGGGGCGCGAATTTTAAACTAATGGCATTTTTATTCAAATAATTTTATCGTGTTAGGTAATTTTAAGCAGCAAATAAGTTAAAGATAATCACCTGGATATACAAAATTATGTTTCACTCGTTTTTGTTAAACAACTATTCTTAGATTCTCAAAAAATTTGAAATTGTCCATTATTAACCTAGGTCAACAATAGAAAAAATTATTAACCACTAATAGAAATTCAACTTCTCAGTTGGCTAGGAGACGCAATAATTGTCCACTTCACAGCTAGTAGTAGAAAAAAACAACAAACAAATGTTTTGAAGTGTATAATGGAATAAAACGTTAATAAAGAATAAATAAATAAATAAATGATAAATGAGCAATATCATAATCGAAGGTCAGTGGGGTAGGTTATTGCGATTATCGTTATCAGAGTTTTCATTGAAATAATGATGATATCTATACTGACAACTAGACTGCGTTTTATGTTTCTGCAAAAGCGAACTTTCGATCGTGAATGCAAAACAGCATTCGCGTCGTATTACATACAATGCGAATACTTCACTTCGTTTTTTGTGTTGCATTCTATACAAAATGCAACCACTTCCGAAGTAACAGCGCCGAGAACATTTTCAATTTGCAATCATACATACTTGTCTCTAGTTACATTGCGCATCTGGGCGCCCATTCTATAAATTAAAATTTAATAAAGCTTAATTTAATTACACCGATTGCAGTAATTATTTCACATCCGGTTTTAATTTAAATCCCACAGCGCCAGTCTGTATCGACTATTCCAAATAACTCACTTCAATAACCTTTCTCCGGCGAAACAAAGAATTACAAGAATTCATAAAGCTAAAGTGTGAGGTCAAATTTTATAAAAAAACGTGTCCTAGAATAAAAGTTTGCATTTTAAACGATGCATTCATAATGTTAACGTCTCATTCAACCATCACTGAGACCGGTCTGCTTTTGTAATCCTCTAGCATACTATCAAAAGTAAATTTATAGAGCACTTTGCAGGTAAATAGCATCCTATTAAACTTATCTTCATTGGTTTAGAATTGAACGTTATAAGAATGACCTAGTAAATCGGATCTATTATAATGTTATTACGAGATTGCTAAAGCCCAATAATAAACACACACCGACTTTGGGTAAAAAAAACGTGAACGCTTGAATTGCTCATTTTATTTGTGCTCTGATTATACTCTCGGTTGTTGCTGTCTAGAAGCGTACAGGCAATCCATTGTAACTGTAGAAAAAGTTGCACGTTGCGCAGGTAAGGTGTTGGAGTAGGGACCCGGTTGTACACTCAAAGGTAAAATGATTTCGTAACTGTTGGTTATTCCAGCATGAAACACTGGCGGTATAAGAAATCAGCGTAGGTACACCGTAGATATTTAAAATATTGCTTCACATTCATTTATTCAATTTAAATTTTATATGATTATAATGACCGTCCTTTATAATGTGAAATATAACATTTTATCTTTTATCTTTCTAATTTTAATTTAATAACTACACTTCCGGTCAAAATTCATATCATTGGAATGTAAAACTTTCTTTTAAAAATGACTAATTTAGAATACAAAAGCTTGGATGTACAAAACAAAATTAATTCTATTGTTAAGTAAATGTCTTTCTGATTGGTTAAAATTTAAATCTTAAATCCTCTGATTGGCTAACAAATTGTTAATATCTTTATCTTAACTAAAGACTTATGCTTTACGCAACTGGGTAATGAGTATTAGTTGAACATTATCAGTTTACTTGCATAGCTAGGTCTATATATTTAGTTTTAAATTAAGAAAATGTCAAAGTTAGGACAGGAAAAGCTATTAGTGCTCAAACTCATGAAGTAGTGTTTAAAGTTTTTCAATATTTTAAAAATTGCCAACAATGAAGTGAACATCATAGATGCTTCTGAGGTTGAGTTAAAGCCATTTATCAGCGGCTACAGGTGTTTCACAAAGTATGCTTTACAAAATTATCAAGGAAGGGAATGACGCACCAAAGATCCTGAAGCTGAAGAGGACGCCAATGTTTTTAAATCTCCAAAAAGGAAGCAGAAAAATTAAGTACTGACATACATGAAACAGAACTGCATCACATTAGGCGTATCATTTATAATTACCATAAAACAAACAACCAACGGGTAACTCTTAAGAATTTGTTACAAAAATTAAAAGAAGATTTAGATTATGTCGGTGGCAGGTCTTCACTACACAAATTATTAAAAAAATGGGGTTTAAATTTTCTTCGGCTGAAAATAATCGAAAATTATTACAAGAGAAGCCCGATATAAGACACTTAAGAATTGCTTTTTGAAAAAAATTTAAATGTACCGCAATGACAATCGACCAATCATTTACATGGACGAAACTTACATCCATGGCAGCCATACAGTTTCAAAATCGTGGACCGACAAAACAAGAAATGGTTTATTTGGTAATATTTCTAAGGGACAACGATTAATTATGTTGCATGCAGGAGGATAGTCATGGTTTTGTGAAGAATGCACTATTAATTTTTAAATCTGGAACCAAATCAGGAGATTATCATCATGAGATGAATTTCAATAATTACGAAAAATGGCTCACCGAAAAGCTGATACCAAATTTGCCAGAAAAATCGGTGTTAGTGATTGACAACGCGCCATACCATAATGTCCAAATAAATCCAGCGCCCAATTCAAACAGCAGAAAACAAGTGATGATTGACTGGTTAACGCAAAACGATATTCCCGCATCATTGGATTTGACTAAAGCTGAACTTTATTTTTAATAAAAAACAACAAACAAACTTAAAAATTCAAAATAGACACAATAATGCAGGCAGCTGGTCATACTGTGTTAAGATTACCCCTTATCACCCCGACTTAATCGAGATGATTTGGGCTACCGTAAAAAATTTTGTAGCATCCCACAATGTAACTTTTAAGTTAGAAGATGCGAAAAAATTAGCGGAAAGAAAATTTGCCTCCATTACGGTAGAAGATTGGAACAAGGTGTGCGCTAACGTCAAGAAACTGGAAGACGAATATTACGAAAACGAAGTTTTTATGGACTTTGTTACAGAATCGTTAATTATTAATGTTGGAATTGAAACTGATAGTGATGATTTCGGGTTCAGTTGCAGCTCAGATGACGATTCTAATACTGCGTCGTTGTTACCCTGAATTGCCGCAAATTTAATTGTGTTCATTAAATATTTCTATTTTTATTCGTTCAAAATTAGTATAAACTTAATGATTTATAGTTTAGGTATTCAAATCCAAAATAAAAGATCGCTCTGTATTTATTTTATTTATTATTATTTATTTGTTTATTTGTATTTACCTAATTATTATTGTAAAAGCATAATTTGTTAATAAAATGCTTGAATTTTTGTATATTGTGTACCTACTAACCAGAAAAGTAATAAATTATTGGTGTAATAATTAATATTTATCTTGCACCAATTTGTATTATATGCTAGTAATACCTACTACTGCCCGGAGTGTACTATTGTCTGGTCACGCTTGAAATTCTATAAACAGCTACATTTTTCCTGCGAGATTTCTTAAGTTACAATGGATTGCCTGTATTTCTATTGCAATTAGTATCTAATTCTGCAAGTGCACAGTAGAGTAATCCTTAAATACTGTAAAATTTATGTATTAGATGGAGAATAATCAAAACATATATTAGACCTGTAGATCAATATGTGAATATACTCGATAAAATAAAATCAGGACACCCTACTTATTTTATTAAAGCAAACAGTAAATATTTGCACTACGAAAAAGCCAAAATCTGAAAAATTAAATAATCGATATAATCCTATAGTTGGACAATAATAATAATAATAATAGCAAAACGACGATATTTAAAATCAATTTATTGTGCAGTGGCGGTTCGTACCGGTTTTAACAATTTTTAAGCTATAACAGAGACTTGAAGACTAGAAATATTGAACGAATATAAAGGAAAAATCCTTAATTATTGCTCTTAATTGACATTCCTGAAAAATATAGTAGGAACGATTACTTATTGGGTCACTAGATAGATAGATAGATGTAATCTGAGGTGTGTGTAGCACGGAATCAATACTGATTATTGTGCTCCACCTTTCTAAACTTACAGCTCCTCCAATAGGTTAAGTTCTCTGAGGAAACTCAGAACATATCTTGGATTGAGAGGAGTAATTTCCTCCAGTTCAGGAAACATTTCCCAAAACAGTTCCACCTTCTGAAAAGCGTTTCCTTCGACGCGCAGCAAAATCGGCAAGTCGAGTTAGTTGTCACACCAATATTGGCAAGATGTCTACCAAGTCGGCAGTGTCTTGTCAGGAAGTTCCTGCTAACTTCTAAGTAATCCTTGTGCTCTTTACCGGTAAAGTCACCTAGTAGAGTTTTGGATTGTCTCAGCCCTGGTAAATTGACCTAGTATTCTGAATTTTCTTTCCGTTCCTCAGTCCAGTACTTCGCGCATTGTGTGCTTGCCAATACCACATAAGGGCTCAGGTCCTACAAAAGGCGTGCTGAGCGTGGCCCAAATACTCCCGCACCAGTATCTTCAGCCGTCCTTGATCCGTCTGTAAATCAGCAGGTCTGGCCATCTGGCACTGAGAAAGAAGATTCCCCTGCCGCCCAATTCTCCTTGTCCGAGCGACTGAGCCTCGGACCGCCATCTTTCTAGTCTTTCAAGACGCAACAGCGTCAGGGTGGCCTCCTCACAATGACCAAGTGGAGAGGTCAGCTTCAAAGATGCTTAATGCCTGCTGTAGGGCAGGTGCGCATATACACGCGAGTCTTTGCACTCTTTCGAGTTTTCCTGGCGGTAAGCTTAGAGAGTTTTACCACCAAACGCACCGTACGTAATGATGGGGCGAACAATCATGCAATACATCCATCGCAGTATTTCAGACTTGCAGTCCCATTTTTGCCTGCGAGTCTATTGCTTATTAACTGTGTCCTGGTGGCTTTGTTTGTAAAGTTCACCAGGTGTTCTTTCAGTTCAGTCTCTTATCTAGTGTAATACCTAGGTATTTGACCGAGTTGATAAAGCCGACGACCGTCCCACCAACCTGGATTGGCCCAAGACCATCAAGTTTCGTTCTGCGGGTAAAGGTCACAAGCGTAGTTTTACTGCGGTTAATTCCCAGGCCAGTTGACCTACACCATCTCTCTGCCAGTTCCAATCCTGCCTATACAATGTAACAAGGATGTTCTCATATTTGCCTTGTGCAAATATAACATTGTCGTCAGCGTACCCTTGACATGGGATCCCTTTAAGACAAAAAAGATCGTCCACAAGTAGACTCCACATCAAGGGCGACAGCACTGCGCCTAAGAATAATATACCTCGCATTGAGAGACAATTATAAAATTAGTTATTAGGTGTGTATAAGTTTTGATTTATTTAGTGTTAAAAATGGGTTTTACCAGTGTATATTACAAATAAATAAATAAGTAAATTCAATATACGACTAAAACTCGTTTTCATTTGAATTACTATAAAGAAATTTTTATTTAAAATATGCAACATAATACATTTGATATATTTTCGATATGTTAAAGAATAAAGAGTGATACAGGAGATAGTGGAAAAGTATATCTTAAATCAAGAAGGCTATGGAAATTATGTCGGTGCCATCTTTGAATTCTCAAAAAGTGGCACAGGGTTGCAAAAACCGTAACCTTCTTTCTATCTTCACTAACAACGGATATACCCTGCAATTACAACGAAAATGGGACTGTACATCTAGGTTATAATCCAATAAGATTAAAATATAATTTTGTAATGCTCAGTAACGAGAACATAGGTACTTTCAAACTGGAGACAAGTTGCTCAAATAGTTTGAATTTTAATCTACAAAATCTAAACTATGCTATTCCAATGTGCTTTCTAATAACCGTATATGAAAAACCTCCGTAAAGAGCAAAAAGAAGTTTCTTGATCAGAATTTCGAATGGAACAACTAAAAGGCCAATACAAGTATAATTTAAACCGATTTGACGAGAATCTGGTGAAATTCCGACAAACAACTCTAACCGGTAATCATAATTTTGAAGAACACCAAAATGAAGTTGCTCCTGCGTGCAACAATACCGGTTGGATTCCACTGAGAAAAAATGTGTTGTGCAAAAGATCGAGTGGCTTCATTGTCAGTGACACCAACAACCTAGCAATTAGAATAGGGAAACATTGCACTTTACTGTTATACTCTGAATATCTAAGAATTTCAAGAAAAGAAAATGTGTAGTGGTGGTCCAAACTCCAAGAATGTCAAGAGTACTATTTACACTTGTAGAAAGAGACGTAGTGCAGTGTCGGAAAAGAAAGAAAACAAAAACAAGTGTAGCCAAACATATGTTTCAATAGCTAAGTTATCATCACCAACCAACTTTACTGTACTGTACAACGATGCGTTTTTAAAAATTGAGTGAAACTTAAAGTAAACATTATACTGCAAAGATATCGTGTGATCGTAAATGTAAAAATTTAAAAGCCCTCCTCAGTCTGTGAGAAAAATCTCTCGCCACGATTTTAAAGCTTTACTCTGCTGAAAAAGAGTTTTAAACTTATATATTCAGCAATCCTGAGTCGAAAGACTGTGTGCTAAGTTCTTTTGTAGAGTTCTTTAATCTCAGCTCTGGAAGACTTCCGTACGTTGTGCTCGTGGTGAAAGTACAATGTCCTTGATGTTCCAGGTTGAGATGACGTGATTTGCAACGTCACATACGTCGCTGTCGTGTTCTAAAGCGATCTTGAATAAAGTAGAGATTCTCATCAAATTTTAACATTATCATATACTCATGAGAGTAAGACATTCCGGCAAAATGGAAAATAAACGTCTACCAGAAATATGTAGTAAATAGAAAACAGATGCGTAGACTCGGAGAGTGTAGGAGGTAAAAGATACAAACTTTACTTTAATTCGCTAGGTTTTAAACGAATCTTAATGTGTTACCCCATAGCGAGTAATTTAAAGGGAGCTAACATAACCGCCATACTGTGGTTTCTCGAAACAACTTTTATTTTATAATAATAATAATAATAATAATATAACTTTATTGAGTCTAATAACAAACGTAAATATAAATTAAATAAAATAAACAAAATGTATTACTCAACCTCAAGGAGCGGTTTAGAGTAGTTAATACTCTATTCTTCCACTGTCACCTTGTATAATTATAAAAAAATAATAATAATTATATCCCATAATCTAAATTACCTAAATCAAAAGTATTTCTAAAAGTTACTTGTATTACAAATAATTTGCACAGTAAACAACCTAAGTCGTAGAATTATGAATACAAACATAAAACGAAAAAATAAAATAACGTAATCAATCAATTACGATTATTTATTAACCCTACACAAATAAGATCAACCTGATACAATCACTAGAAGCATAAGGTAGAATGTTAAACAAACAAGTGTAAAATATGTATAATATACTGAGGGCTGTTTGTCTCACCAAAAATCCGTTAATTGTCACAAAGCGGTAGACTCCAACAGCAGACGCAATAGCGGGAGATTTGCAAATAAAATCACAATTACTCATCTGATAAACAAAGAACAAGTTATTGTACTCATCGGGGACTCCATCCCCTATCTTTTGTCGTCATTCGGTTAACTAGGTCCATTTAATTACTTCCATACAGTAATTATATAAATTAATATAATCTTCGACAACTAGCTAGAGTCACCTAAAATAAGTGGAGGCTTCACCGGATTCGCTCAACCTATTTGGCATCCCAATGACCAGGATCGGGGGCACCTAATAAGGCTACCCTCTCCACCTGCATCATGTCATTCAGGTAGCCCGCAACACCCTCTTTTGCAGTAACCTCACCTGAAGGAACCGTCGGGCAACTGTGCACCGGGGTGAACGGTTAAATTATATTCAAATACACCAAACAACCTTTTGTTGCCGGCTCACTACTGACTTGCGTCTCCACTATCGGTCTACTCAAATTTCAACGTTTTCCAAATTATAATAAAATATAATCTCATATTTCTCATTATTAAAAATAAATCTTATTCTATATGACAGTCACTCTGACAAAACCTACACTCTATATTTTATATCCCATTAAATTTTTCTACAGGAAGGTATTTCTTATAAACCAGATGTAAATAAAATAAGAACAATAACATATAGCAAATAATTATATATTTTAAAAATAAATTAAAAACAGAAATATATTAAAATTTAACTTTAACACAAGATTAAAAGAAATATACATATATTAAAAATAAAAAGGCTCTTTACGTAAAGACAACCCCTATAAAAATCGCTATTATAAGAACTCAAAGTAATAAATCCACAAATCTGAGAAAAATTATCTCATCCATTTTACGTTCGCGCTTGTCATTTTCCAAAAGCGAAAATTAAAAAATATATGAAGTTGATTAAGTGTTGTGATAGATTGGGCAATGGAGTCCAATTTATTTAAACTCGGAGAACGTACAAAAAACGCGTAATAATCTTAGTCAATTAAAGAATTGGTCGATTACTCTTGCAGTTCCAAAAAACATAACTCGGGGAATTCTGTAAAACGGCGTAAAATACAGTAACAAGTTGTAATTTGCTCCAGAAGATTGTAATGTATGGTCGCAATATTTTTTTGCAGTGAAAACACAAGAAGGCGACAAAATTCTATTAATTAATTAGAATTGTTCCTATTGTAGATACCATCACTGTTTGATTATGAACTTAAGCGGGTGTATCCATGACTGCACACAAGCATTGACACAAGTTAGTTAGTTGATGGATTGCCTCAGTTACCTCTAGGGCGTTGAGTAATGAACCTAAAGAGACTCTAATCCTTATCAGTAACGGAATACTTGGAATTAAAACAGTTTATTTATACACACCGTTTGCTGCAAATTATTAAATAAAACACCACTTAGATGCACGATGAAATTTTTCTGTCAGATTCATCAAAGATTTATTTCTAGTATTTAATTTTCGTTCGGGTACGACTGACATTGTTGTTTTTCTGCAATGTGGCTCTTAATTGCAGAATTCCATAATCCGTCATGCGTTTGGCAAGCAAAAACAAATTTAATTAAATACTTACTTGCGGATACAAATTGGTGGCTTTATTTAAAAAAACTTGGCATGTTTACCAGATTTGTTCGAGATAAACATGCAATAAATCACATTAAAACGAAAAAATGTATAAAATAAATGACACACATAATTAAATCATAAGTATAGACGAAGAGTGCGAGGATCAACTACATAAATCCAAAAAGCTTCCAAAAGTCATTCAATCTGACTTAGTTCTGTGTCGGTTCAGTCGATGAAAATTGAGTACGTAGCTGAAATAATCTCTTTTAATTAAAACTAAGAGCAAAGCAAACAATAACATCCGGATCTACTTTTATATTAATAACTACAATCCAGAATTTTTCTCTTTAATTATATAAAAACAGAAATATTATGTTATTAAAACTTCCAACCAAATTTTGCAAAAAACTTTTAATTTGACAATAAAAATCCAGCTTTATGCTTTCATAAATTACATCGTATAATAAAGCACGATAGCAGTACGATAGTTAAATACAAAATCTAGCTAAAAGTATTAATTTGAAAAAGAAAGTTGAAAGTAAGTGCATGTCAAATGTTTGTTATTCAAACAGTTAAAACTTTAGATTTTTAATTTTCTTTTCTCCAGATCCGATCAAATTTGGCGTATATAGGAAGTTCTTTTACGATTAGTTGTAATATTTATAGGCCGATAACTTCGACACTCAAACTTTAAAATAGAATGATTATCTCAAATTACGTGATTATAGATGCAATACTACAAAATTAAGTACACTGAAAATAATCAAATTAAAAAAGAACGTAGACTTCTTAACTCATTTTCTTTGAATTTCCATCAGGATTTAAATAATTGACGTATAGAAATACTTCATGTCTATTCAAAGACATACATTATCTTTTCAAAGAAATAGTTATCTACAAGTGCTACAAATTAAATTTTTCTCTAAGCATTATCTGTTACACTTTTATTAACATATAAAGCAAAAATCACACTTTGTGCACCTCTATTTATTTTTTCTATTAAGAAATATTTATTTTGGTAACAAAAGACAAAATAAAAAACCCAAGTTGATAAATTCATCAATAAGTAAGATGTGTATCAATATTGGAAGAGTAATATTCGCCCAATATTGCTACATACTATTGGTACAATGCAGTTGTAGTTAACACCGAGCGATCTTAATTTTTATTGCACGTCTTTGCTTACAAGATGCGTATTGTTGGTTGCATATACGATACATCCAAATATTTCCCGAAAGTCGGCTAAACAAGCAACACTGGTGCATGCCACCTCGCCGTTATTGAAAACAGCTTTTATGTTCTGACGAAAAAACACATTTTCTTTCAATAAAAATTTGATGAACACTGACAATCAGTTAACGTTTATTAGTTGATGGTATAAAAGACATAAAAATTTACTAATGCCAAAGTCATAGCCACACATTATCTAAAAAACTTTATGGTATTATCTCTGGTATTATCTCTGCATTATTGTGGAATATTGAAACGTTGATGGTTTTAACCGTCTTAAAGACACCAGTTTACAAAGATCAATATTTAGAATATATTTCGTATTGAAATATCAAATTCACCTTAATTAAATTTCAATTGCAGTACAATTTTACAAGTTTGAGTTAGAATTCAAGGTATCTAATAGGGTTTTCGACTGGGTTCTTTAGAAGATCTATAGCAATACGTAACC